>PVJX010001287.1:0-170294 GCA_004027295.1 Dolichotis patagonum
ACACCAATAAAAATGCAGAGACCCTCAAGGGGCTGAGACAGAGGCAAGGGCCGTATTTTACACTCTTATTAGACATTGCCAGCTTAGTGGGGATTTGGGGTGGAAGGAAGCAACGCCTCTGTCGGGAGCAGACACCCAGGTGTTAGGCTCCACTGTGGAAGTGTGGGGTTCAGGGAGAAGGGAAGACACTAAAAAGGGCAATTCTGGGGGAAATCGAGAGACACAGGGAAGAAGGCCACCAGAGGACGGAGACAGAGATTGGAATAAGGCTGTCACAAGCCAAGAAATGCCCAGAGGAACCAGACACTAATTAAGAGAAGATTCTGCTGGAGAGTTAGGCTGGCTGCTACCTTGATTTCGCCATTCATGCCACCACATGTGTGAAAGAATAAGCTGAGCTGCATTCCCGCCCTTTTTATTGCTTATTTTAAGACAGAGTTTCACTAGTTGCCCAGACAGGGTTTGGACGTACGATCCTCCTGCTGTAGAGGGCTGAGATTACAGGGATATACCACTCCATCAGCTGAGAATGCAAGGCCTCCCAGACTGTGGGAATTTGTTATAGTAGCAAGACGCACACATGCACACACACACACGCACATGCACACTCAGGCACACCGAGCAACCATTTCAATTCACAGAGCAGAACCAAGTCCTAAAGGGGGCAGTCACAGGCAACATATGGCTGGTCGGCAGCTAACTGGATCTAGATGCCAGCCTCCTGGCCCTGCCAACACTCTTCTCTGCTTTGGGGGAATCCGCCACCTCTGTGACGTAAGACTTCCTTTCAGGGTTAGGGCCATGTTAACAGGGCCACTTGTTCCTCTGTGTGGATCCTCCCCAGAATGCACTGAGAAGACAGCTCACCTTTCCTGACAGTGACTCATTGCTCCGTCCAAGGTGATCAGTCCTACTGCTGGCTGATGAGTTTGCTTGCTGGCAGGACAGGAAAGACCAGCAAAGGCTGGCAAGTTCCCTCCCACTTCTGAAAGTGGAAGGCAGGAAGTGTACCTCCAGAGAGCTTGCTGACTGCCGTCTGGAAGATGTCACGTAACACATGGAAAACAAACCTAAGGAAAGACACAGTTTTGATATTGACTGTGTATATCTTGAACTCACTATCTGTTGAGTTAGTGAATATGGTTGAATAAATGTACCGAAATAGGCCTTCAACAAAGGCATTTCCATCCTTGAGTTTCCATTTATTAGGCACTTCTATGGGCTAAGTACAACGCTAAGGGTATCAGTCTGGCCTAAGGGGGGCCAATCCAAACACTCGGATCATGTAGCTGGAGGAGAGCTGCATGTAATGTGGTGAATGCAGCCCTTGCCTTCCTGGGAGTCATCTAATTTCATCTATTGCATAGGGTTATTATTACATCAGTTTCCAGCCACAGGACACAGCACAGACCAGGTAAGGAACTGTCCTAAGCTCACACAGCTGACAAGGATCAAAGCTGGAATTTAAACCTGAGTAATCTAACCCAAGCCTTTGCTCTTTTCTCCTGAATCCTGACTTCTGGAAGGCCCTAACTGCTTCATCCTTACCCTCTGTCCACTTGATTTCTATCATTTCTCAGAAACTTTTAAGGGTACTCAAAATTTTCTATGCAAAGGACATTTAACGTCAGAGGACAGTGACCCATGAGCCCTTGAGCTGTAGTCAGAAAGAGAAAGTCACGTGGGAGAAATATCTTTGTAGTCTCTTCTTTTAATTAAAAGATCCATCCAAAATTTTTATTCCTCTACATTATATTTTTCATGTTTGATGTGTGTGTGTGTGTGTGTGTGTGTGTGTGTGTGTGTGTGTGTGTCTCACTGGGAATTGAATCCAGAGTCTTCACACTGAGCTCATTTGTTTTGAGATGGTCTCGCTAAGTGGCTAAATTGTCCAGACTAGAATTGAACTTGGAATCCTCCTGCCTCAGATTCCCAGGGTGCTGGGATTAAAAATACGCACCACCACATCTGGCTAATATTCACTGTATTTTTAAAGTACTATTTTTAATTACCAGTGAGCAAACCAACACTCTGGGGAGTGATGGCATCCCCCCACCTGCAGGGAAGTGAAGGGTCCAAGGTTTAAGCCATTCCTGGGACAGCCTTCCCAGAAGCCAGAGTGTGTGCCTGCCCAGCCGCCAGGAAGACCTCATTTGCGGAGGGCTTGTCCACTCCCATCCCGAGCAGTGACTCAGTCCTTCCTCCGGGACATGAAGCAGCTGCCATGAAGGGCTGTTACTTCTGACAGGCCTGACTCAGAGCAGGTGGGAAACCAAATGCTACCCTGCAAAATGATGGGCAGCGTGAGGAGGCAGGAGGAGTGGGAGCTGGTGAAAGCTTATCCACCCAGTTGGTGGAGACAGCCCCGATCTGTAGTGTTTGCCAGTTTCCACTGCTCAGCGTGAGGTTACTGACCATGGCGTTGGTCTTGCTGTGCAGTCACACAGACTCTTCCACCACGTAGATAGAAGAGATAACAATGGTAAAATGTAATAAATAGGAAACTGCATTTTTAGTGCTTATTTCATGTATTGAATTACATAATGTAGGATGAGGCTTATATAATTTATGATGCAGTGGTGACAATGTTTAACAACTGGCTTGCAGAATCCCTGAGCTTTTTGGTTAATTGACTCTGGTGAGCCGGGGCCCTGCCAGAACACCACTGAGCAGCTGGATTTCTCTTGTGTGTCTTAAGCAGCCGTCTCTTCCAATATTAATTACTCCTTTGGGAGAAGAGCGTATTCCTGTCTTCATAATTTAATAGCGCTAGTATGTCACAGAACCTGCATGCATGCAGCAGAAATTCAACAAGAAGGTTCCACATCCACTGCCAACTGGACAGCAGGACTTGGAATTTCTCCCTCCATGGTCTGTGCTGGCCCCTCAGAGTTTAGTGGCCATGAGGATTGAAGAGGAGAGCATGACTGAACAAATTCCTCAATGGGCAGTGAATACGCCACTGTAGGAGATGACCTGGGTGAATCCCTTTGAATGCAGAACAATTGCTTCAGCATTAGTTAAATTCTGCCTGTACTGATGCATACAGTGCTGTCTATGGTATTTCCTTCTCCCTTTAAATGGTTCTAAGCAATGCAAATAGGGCTAGCTAAGGTACTGATATGCAGTCCTTGAGGCCAGCCAACAGCTTCCTGTTTCTTCCCACTATCTCCCTATAAACAGTTTAGCACAATGGGATGGCAGAGCTACATAGCTCCAGGAATGTCAACTGAGTTTGCCGCAAGATAAGAGGCAATGACTTCCCATGCACAAAAGTTTACGTATCAGAAACTGAAGCAACAGCCTCCTAAAACCATTCGATACTACCCTAATTAGGTTATGGAGACTTCTTTCTGCATATAATTCTCTCTTCATATTACAGAGGTACTTGCTCTCCACCTGGCCAGCTTAGTTTACCTTGCTCATGTAGTTCCCACCATCGTCACTGTCACTATTCCTCAAGCCACTCCCTTCTTCATGAGATAATAAATTCTGGGGGAGGCCTAGGGTTAAGGCCTTTGTTCTGTGTATCCTCATCTGTGTATCCTGTACTCAGGACCCCTTGGCGGCCCATAACTATAAATATGTCTTAGTGTCTTTATTCTCACTGTGGGTTGCACTGGAGGTGATAGATAGGAATTAATTCACTGGGGTTCCAACAACATATTAATAGAATTACAGATATAACTTTCTGGGGTACAAGGTGGATGAGAAAAGGGATTACAATATTTGGATTACAATATTTTCAGGGGTTACAATATACAGTTTTTGGATTACAATTCTCCACAATGAATATCTCATGTCGGGGTGCTACAAAGGAGGCATAGAAAGGAAGCACTACAAGAGTTAGAAATTTCTGGTGGGGAGGGGAGAGTTTCCCAAGAAAAAGGGCTGAAGACAAGAAGATGTAGACTCTTGCTACACTATGGGAAGTGTTCAGGGTTGGGAACAGAATGTCATGAGGGACCTTGCTTGCAATAGACTGTCTGAAGCACCTTTCCATTAAGCCTTGGGAAAGTCCACATTTATAGGAAATTTGATTTTTCTTCCTTCATGATATAATTCTGCAATGGCAGCAACACTTAGGTAGAGAACCCAGAATATCCCTGGCCACCAAAGGGGCTTTCTAGGAAACCTAGCAAAGTGGGCTAGCAAAGGAAGATGCAACTGCTCACCAGCCTCAGAGAAAAGGCACCATTAGCTTCTCAAGTGTACAGTGACTTGGGGGTCTGTGAGGTCCAGAAAGGACAGTAACCCGGGTTTCTGCTCCCTCCTGTGGAGTGGAGGACTCTGCCTCTGAAGAGGAGGGAAGGACCTGGTATGCGGTGGGTGCTTACTCACATTTCATGGGTGTGCATGAAATCCCAGGAGTGTCCTCAGTGTTTCCATGAGAAGAAAGCCCAGGATAGCTGGACTAGAACCGACAGAGTCAAAGAGGAGCAAGTGAGAGTCACAGAGCAGAAACACCTGGAAAAGAGTGCCTGCTAATAATGCACAAATGGCCTTTGGATTCTTTATGAGCTCAAGGCTCTGGACTTGGTACTGGGAGAAAACAAAGGAGAACCCCAAACCTGGCTTTCAGGAAACTTCCCAAATACCTAAGGTGATAAGGCATCCAGGAGTAAGATCAGGCTAGATGGTTCCTCCAAGGTCTCAGAAGCAGGCAGAGAATTCTTCCCGGGTTCCTTGCTTCTGAACTGATGCCAGTCACTCCCCTCCTCTCTGAACTGGGGAAAACTACCAAGGAAAGCCGAGCACAGCTGTCAGGATCACCTCCAAATGCAGGGACTTCAAGACACTGGAGTTGTCAGTGGACTTCCAGTGGTGAGCAGGAATGGCTGACTGGGACAAAAGAGAAAGCAGCGTAAGGCAGCCCAGGGGAAACTGAGACAGGAAAAAGTAAGTCATTCTTGGGGAAATACATGGGTCCAGCTGGTGCTAGGATTCAGAGGGTAGAATGATGTGGATAAAGTAGGGAAGGGAGCTCTGGTAGTGAGTCTGGGGTATCTGCTAGGTTGGCATGTTCACAACTATACATGCATGTGTGTATGTTGACATGTGTATAGCTACTTTGCCATCTCTGGAACAAACTCCCTATACCCGCTACCTACAGGAGAAGTTTATTCTGGCTCATCGTTTCAGCTCACGGTCAGCTGGCTCCAGCAAAAGAACATCATAGCAGAAGACATTATTGGTGACCCAAGTATCAAGTTCAATCATCCAAGTATTGTAGTCCTCTTTTTAGTTTTCCTCACAATCCAAAAAGTTATATTAGTAAACCCATTGAGACGTCATTGGAATCCCAGCAAGTTATTTCCAATCTACCACCAGCAATGCAACCCACCGAGAGAGTAGAAACACCAAGACATGTTCCAAGTGAAGGGCAGCCAAGGGGTCCTAAGTCCAATCCCCGTGAGGACATGCCGACAAAGGCCCTGATCCTAGGCCTCCCCCAGAATGTATTATCTTGTGAAGAAGTGGGTGGCTCAGGGATGAGTGACAGTGAGGATGGCGGGAATTCCGTGAGTAACTTGAGCTGGCTGGCCAGGTGAGAGAAGGGCACCTCTATAAATTGCAGAGATAAAGATATGGAGAAGGATCAATTCACACAATCTAATTAAGGTAGCAACTGAATTGTTTTGTGGCTGTCTCTTCAGTTTCTGACATGCAAACTCTTGTGCCCTGGGGAGTCATAGCCTCTTTACCTTGAGACTCATACCCAGTGGACAATCTCGGAGCTGACTGGCTCTAAACATCCCTGCTGTGCTCATATCCCAGCACGTACAGAGAACACTGAGAGGAAACAGGACTGTCTGTTGGCTTTAGAATTTACATACCAGCACCTTGGCTAGCCTTATCTGCAACGCTTAGAGCCAATTGAAGAGAGAAGGAAATACCCCAGCCTGCTCTCTACCTATCAGTATAAGGAAATAAGTCTCCAAATAATCAAAGTCACAGTAATTGTTTTGGATTCAAAGGGAGTCACTGGAGTTGTCTCCCACAAGACATGGCAAGGAAAGATGCTCACCCCATGGTAACTAGGAAGCAGAGAGAGAAGGGAGGAGCTGGGGAGAAGAATATGGTGCACCCTTTCAGGTCATGCCCAAGAAAGTCCCCTCTCCTCATAGTACATTCAGTTACCAAACTCACCATTACATGAGCCCACTGGCGAGTATTGCACCCCCCACAGTCCAGTCACCTTCCAGACACATGAGACATTTAGGAGACATTCTAGATCCAAACCAGCACAGAGTGAGGGGAGTTTACATGTCATTATTGATGTTTGTCTCCTGCATCAGACTGTAAGCCCAGCAGGGCAGGAAAGTATGTGAGGGCAGAATTGATTCTCTCCTTCTCTTTCTTCTCCCAGAGTTAAGAAATGTGCTTCAAACCAAAAATGACATTTGTGCATTGACCTCATTTTGCCAGGTGCTCCAGGCCCTGAGTCTCTTACTTGTTTTTGAGGAGATGCCAGGGCTGGAGCGGACTCAGTGCTCAATGAACGAATTAATGAATGGTCAGAGATACTTGGTTTGTATTTGTAGTATTAGATTCCAGAGCAATCACAGGCCCAGCTGGGAGGTGTCAGGTCCCAGGTCTTCTGGTTTCTCTTCTTCCAGTCTTCTGTAGGCAGCCCACGCTTAGGATCTCACTTGAGTCCCAACTCCCCAACTAGAGATCAGTAAGTTTGGAACCCCAGGAGGGGTGTCCTCTCGCGCCTCCACTCTTGCATCATTGTGGGCTTTCCCTGGTGGCTATTACCCAGACGGCTGGTGTGAGTCAGGGAGCCAGGTTCTGAGGTTCCTTTGTCTCTGCTGGCCTTGCCAGGATGCTTGCTCACTTTGAAGAGCACCTTCCTTCAGAGCCTGGTCGCTAAACGGACCTTCTCTTTGCTGGTGCCTGAAACCCGGGAGGACTCTATAAAAGCTCATCGCCTCCTGGCTGTGCCCTGCTGGCCCAGTGTCCTGGAAGACCAACCCCCTCAGGCTGGTATGTGCCCTGACCTTGCCGGAGGGCCACACACACATACATCGCCCCCTACCCGTGTGCTCCCTCCAGCTCCTTGGACTTTCCAGGCCTAGATTTAGAGCAGCCAAATCTGTTGAAAAGAAAAGAAAAGGAATATATATATATATATATATATATATATATATATTCCCTCCTTCCCCACCCTGACTCCTCACACTCAAGCTGGAGAAAAGCCAACCAAAATAGCATGATGTCATCCCCTGGCTGATCCTGTTAATCCCTTTCCTGCCGAATATTGAGTCTTGGTTTTTGTTTAAAAGTGATTTTATTGTCAAAGGCTGGTTAAAAGCCTCTGAGAGCTGCACTGGGAAAACTGGTGACGCCTTTGATGTACAGAGTGACTCGGGCCCCAGACCCCAGAGCCCCAGTGGGGAGAGAAAATGGGATTTGCAGGAGGCTGGGAAGCCAGAGGAATTTGGTTTCAGACAGTGCACACGTTATCCGTGGCATCTGGTTTTGCACACTGCGGTCGAGGCGCTCTGCATGCAGGCCGGCCCCTCGGAAAGGATTTCTCACCTCTGCAGGGCCTGGGGTAGCTCCCTGGTCCTGCTCCCTCTGGATGCTGCCTCTCCTGCCCACATCACAGCTCAGTAACACTCTACTTGGCCAGCTTTCTAACAAGACCGAGTGTCCAAATCCCAAGTATCCCTAGCAGGGCTGTTCCCAAGAGAGAAAGTGGACTTGAGGCCAGCAGACAGGAGTTTGAGGCTTGGTTCTGAACAGACCGGAATAAGCCACGTTATACCTCTCATCTGAAACACATACACCTGCCCTGCCTTCTGCCTTCCCCTATCATGACTAACTCACATTTTAAAATCACTGTCATGAAGACAGGCTTTTTAAAAAGCTCAACAGACTAAAGGGGCCTGTGCTACTATGAAATGCAAAGAGGGGAAGACAGCTGGGTGTCGGGGGTGTGGTTTGGAGCCAAAGGAGGAGATGGAAGTGATGAACAGTAAGAAAAAGCCAGGCTCGGGGTCTGGGTCATGATGAGGTGGAAAATTGTTGTTGGAGGCCTTGAGGGAATGAGATGGAAGGACGAGAGAGGATGTTCAGAAGGTGAGATTTGGGAGTTTGGTAGGTTACACCGCTTCGGGGCTGAGGAGGAAGCGGGCAGCTGGACTGTGAAGCTGCTCTCCGCGAGGAGGTCAAGGTAGGGTCCTGGAAAAGTCATCCACACAGATGACAAGGAGCCAGGAGTGGTGACGGAGTTAAGACTGGAAAGAATGTCTAGGGAGCTGAGGAGCCAAGGTAGCCAGTGAGCGGAGGGAGAGGGTTGACGAGAAAGCCCAGGAAAGCATCAGGGGAGGAGGGGCTGAATTGTGTGTCCCCAGGAGCTTTCATGAGATGAAGGGGCCTTCTTGGAGTGATCTGAGGAGCCAGCGATTGCACATGTATCCCCCGGCCCTGCGATGGGTATGTGAAAATGAGCAGCCCCTACCTGAGGGCAGGGAGGGGACTGTCCCTGGGAAAGACTTGAGTACAGAGAAGCACACTGCAGAGAGCAGTGCAGGGCACGGGCCAATGGGGGTGAGGGCCAGGGCAGGTGAGAGGAAGAACACAGCAGCATGGGGGTGGAGTCTGGGAGCCCGGGGTGCAGGAAGAGGCCTGGGATCCTGAGACTGCGAAGAACAAGGAGCGCCCCATAGATTTCATCCTCGGGTCTCTAGCAGTGCAGTGAAGACTTAGGGCTCCAGACCTCACACAAAGGCGTGGCCAGGCCATGGGCTCCGACAGGCGGGAAGGGTGGCTTTTCCAGGCCTCAGGTCAACAGACCCTCCTCAAGCAATGCACGCTGAGTGGAGACCTACAGTCAGCTGCTCAAATGGGACTGTGAAAAGGCATGGTGGGAAGGTCAGATAAGGACCAGATGGGGTCTGATGTCCATTCTGCCTCTATCAACCTGTGACCACACACTTCACAGTTGTCCCAAGGCTTGGCCCCAACTCTAAGATGGGCATCTTTAGACTGTTCTGGTTGTTTGATTTCTAATTTTAGCCATCTGTCAGCAGGTGGGCAAGTGCGCAGACCGCTGGATGCTGAGAAAGGAAAGATAACCTCAGCCTTCCCCACAAGGCCTGAACAGAGCCAAAGACAGCCAGGGAGAATCAGGAGGCTCTGAACTTGTGGAAGAAGAAGGGGGTGCTAGAGCCCTTTGTTCTAGGGGTTCAGAGCTTTAAGTATTGCTATTTCTGCTGCCAAGAGTGACAGTCATCCTCTGTTGAACTCCTGTGTGCTAGGTGCCCTGCCTAACTTGATTAGTTCTTTAAGAAGGAGGTGGGTTTTTTTAACCTAATTTTTTGCAGATAAGGAAAACAAAGTCCACAGAAATGAAAAAACTTGCTAAGGGGTGGAGAAGGAACACCTTTGTCACTCTGACCAAAGTTCGAAAGATAAGAAAACTGCAGCTGTAACAGAGACATGACTCATTCAGAGACGCTCAGAAGGTCAGGGACAGAGCAAACTCTGGTGCCCAGATCTCCAGTCTTTCCCACCATCTTATTTCTGTTCAGAGGACATGTCCTACCTCTCGTGAACAGCTTTATTTGGGGCAGGATGTGCAGTGTCAGCCTCCAAGAGGACCCACACAACTCCCACCTCTAGGTACTTACCTTGTGTGTAGTGGTCCCGTCTCTGGAGTGGACAATACAATGCTGTAGAAATAATAGTGGGCTTTCTATCAAGGAAGGTGGCCTCCACGCTGCAATGATGTGCAGGCAAACTATGGAGATGTCCACCTGAGTGGCACTGAAGCCACCTGCCAACAACCAGCATTTCCCTGGCAGCCATGTGAGCCCCCAGCCAGCCCCCTCATGGCAGTCTCATGAAAAACTCTAAGCCAGAACCAACAGCCAAGGCCATTTCTGGGTTCCTGGCTCACGGAAACCTAAGAAATAGCAACTATTAGCTGTTCTAAGTCACTAGAGTTTTGAGGGAGTGTTTGTTACACAGCAGGAGATAACTCATAAAAAGGGCAGATGCAAATTGGCTCATAGGCAAGATCTTAGATGAGGCTCCTGAGATTCCATCGTCTTGAGAGAGAGCAGGAGTGAAATCAAACTATCCCTCTATTCTCTGTGAACTGGGGGCAGAGAGTAGAGAACAGATGCTGCCTCTCTGACTCCCAACTGTGCTAGCCAAAAATGCTGTGGCCTTTTCCACATTATCAGCAGAGTTTCTTTTCTTTGGGGTCCAGATGCAAGTTGAATAGCCCTAACCTGAGAATCTGAACTCCAAGATGCTGCAAAACTCCAAGAATTTTTGAGCTCCAGTTTATGCCACAAGTGGAAAATTCCATACCAGACCTCAAGTGATGGGTCACAGTCAAAAAGCATTTGTGCTGAAAGCACTGTACATGGTTACTTTCAGCCCATGTGCATTAGGTGCATAGGAAACAAAAATGAATCTCATGTTTAGACTTGGGTTCCAGCCTCAAGATAGCTCATGCTATACATGCAAATACTCCCAAATCTAGTGCTAAGCCCTTCAGATATGGATGCTCAATCTGTAGGAGATAGTTTAGGCTTTGCAACTTGCTTTAGGATTATACTGTCATGCCTGTCTAGGCAAGAGTCTGACACTCCCATATCCTAAATCTTAGTGGTTGGGTGGTGGCTCCTGTGCTAGTTACTCGGACTCTGCAGATAGACCAGCAACTCCCAGGTCAGGGCATGGAAGAAAACTTCACTGACGCTGAGATTCCTCATTGAACAACCCAGTCAATGGTCCTGACCTCTTCCTCCTTCTCCAAGGCACTAATTAGGCACTTCTTGCACTGGAGTGGAGAAGCAGTCCATCTCTCCTAGGCAGTGTGAGCTCCCGGCAGCACGCACCTCACACTTTTCCTGTCCTTGGCGCCAGTGTGTAGGGCCCAGAAATTAATCAGTGATTAGGAAACGTTTGTTGAATGGCTGCTCTGCTGATAGCATAGAACACTACAGCACACTCTACTCTCCCTCCCCCAGCACCCAAAGTGGCAAAGATGATGGTCAGGGACGTGACGGGAAAACATGGCAGACGAATTTAAAGAGTCGGTTGATGCAAACAGAGGGCCACTTCCTGCGTGTCTTTTCCTGGTCAGAGAGGCAGGACACAGCCACACAGAGCAGAGCCCAGGCTGTGTATGGCTCCGAATGCTGCTGCTGTCTCAGCTGAGATTTCAGACTGCTGGAGCAGGTCTTGGGTTACCCCTGCCGGGCTCCTCAGGTTTTGATGGGAGCTGCTTCAGGACCTGGCCATCACCACTGCCCCATTAATGCAGGAAATACTTGTCAGATAGCATCAGCCTCCAGGGGGAGAACGACAACTGAAGATCTGCATTTCATTTGTCCCAGGGATCTGTCTGCACATAGACCAGCAACCCTTCTACACACTCTGCGTCCCTTTTAGGTTTAGAAGTTGACCTAACAATAGTGCTTCCTTACAGTGCCCTTGCAGGTGCCGGGGAACACACTGCCTAGTTTATCTGCATGTCAACATGGTGACTCAGAACACGGAGACAGATGGCTTTAGTGCTCTGCTGTGTGATTCTGTGGAATGCCTACAACGGAACAGTGAGCTAAACATTTTTGCAAACACATAAACCATAGGAGGACAAATGTCACTCACTGCACTTTGAAATTTCCAAAGTCACCCCACTGGGAAGCGGGGAGGCCAGGATTTAATCCCAGGAGTGTATGACTTTGCAGCACAGGCTCTTAGCACTCACTACCTGTCTCTGGCGTCTAGCTGCATTGTCCCAGTCACTGTGCCACATGCAGAAATCATAGGGTGATTAAGGGATCACATTGTCTCTCCAGATGTCAACCAAGCCAGAGAAACAAACACTAACATATTTTAAAATTATATATTACAGCATGATATTTATTATAATAAATAGTACAGATAGGAGTGGACCAAAGAATGATGATTAATTCTGTCAATAAGGGAGGAAGAAAGATTAGGGAACACTCAGAATGTGGAACTTCATCTGTGGTTCACATCTCTATTTTGAATATGTCACCTTTAGCTGTCCTATATCTATACTGGCATCTACTGAATGTCATTCTTTACCTGGGCAGCACCCAGCCAAGGAGGCCCTTTCTCTGACTCACACTTTAACAGGTCTCCCACAGCACAAACACCAAATAAATGACTGTATTGAAGAACAAACAAGACAGTGCTCTGCCACATGGGATCCTCAGCTCGGGGCTGGCATTGCACAGCTGATGACCCTAAACGTCCACCCTCCCAAGCAGCACTGGTCATCTCTCGTTCTGCGTCCATGAATCCAAAGGAAACTGTGTCCAAGTGCCACAGAGGTTTGTGGCTTTTGCTGCCAAAGATGGGCTTGAGCTCCTCCCTGCTGAAGAAGAGGACGCACTTGAGCAGAAAGAAGAGCGCAGTTAGATAAGGACAAAAGCAAGTTAATTAGCATACCACGGTGTTCACACACAGTGGGGTGTCCTTTCCTAATAGCGCTCAGTGGCTGTTCCTCATTTCTACGTTCCAGTTTGTGGTACCGGAGGCAAGCAACATTAATGCTGTCTTCACGACATGAGCAAACACATCATGGAGAGGGAACATTTTGCAATACCAAATAAGTCATAATACTTTTGTGTATGTCCAGCCCCATGCATAACACGTAGAAAGCATGAGACTAATTCTTGATGTTGATCATAGCAGACCTTGCAAGCTAGAATTGTAGGTTTCACTTTATAAAAATATTTGAAGAATTATTTATACTTCTACAAGATTAAAGAAAACATTTGATCTAAAGAAAACCTTGTTGACTTTCAAAGTTGATTCGAATTTTTATTGTGGTTTATATTTCATCTTTCAATTTAACAGATAGTTCTGCGTATTTTAGTCTTATAAATATTGTCATATAAGAACATTAGATGACACAGTGAACTGAATGTTTGTGTCCTGCCAAAACTCATATATTGAAATTCTAATCCCAATATTATGCCCTCTGAATCTGAGGGTTTAAAATCTGCAACCTGGAAAACCCATACCCTGCCAGTCTTGGACTTGCAGCCATCACAATGCAAGAAATAAATTTCTGCTGTTTGTAAACTACCCAGTCCGGGATACTTTGTTGTAGTGGCCCCGTCCTGGGCTGCAGACAGTAGGTCTGCCTGGTGTAGATTCTCTTTCTCAGCCCAGGATCAGCAGGAAGTATGCTTGAGGCTCTCTGGTCAACGTCAAAGGGGCCTCAGTGGCCTATTACTCCAGCTGCCGCTCTGCATGCTGCTCGGGTGTCTGCCATCCTGCTCTGACTTTGGCCTTTGGGTTGTTTGCTATTCACCTGACTTCCCGATTTGCCTTGACTGATAGCTTCAGTCAAATCACATAGCGCCAGTGTCAACTTTGCTTATTAACCACGATTTCTTCTTTCTCCCCACCAAGTATCCCCTCTTATCCTTTGGCCTGGCTTAATACAGCTTACTAATACTAGTATGTTTGAAAATCAAGCCTTGTCAGGAGGTGTAACTCGGTAGTAAAGTGTGTGATTGGTATGTACAAGGCCCTGGGTCGGTGCTGAGTACCTAAAAAGCAAAAATCAAGGCTCTTCCATGTTCCCCGCAAGAACACCCAGAGATTTCCCTTTCCTCACTCATATCATGAAAACCACTGTGTAAACTACCTTGATCCCAGCCTGACCCTCCACTCTTAGGGGTGCTTCATATAAGTTATTAAACCTAGAAAGGAAATCATCCAGTTCAGCACATTCTTTCTTAAGTTGGGGGGGGGGAGAAGGCACAAGAAATGGAAATGACTTGCCTTGGCTCAGCAGCAAGGGAACTGAGACCAGAGCTAGTCTTTGGCTCCAAGCCCAGAAGCCAGAGTTTGGCCCCAGACCACCTGTTGGGATAATTGTGTGACATTCCAGCAGCATCCCACTCTACAAAATCTCCCAGTGCCTTCCCAAATGATGAATTGCTGGGGCGAGAAACTGGATGCCGAGTGTGCAAAGGGAAAGCGCGAGAAGTTATTTCACAGATGATACAATGGCTCTCTCCAAGGTTGAGCAGCAGGGCCGCTGCCACCCTGCGAGTCTGCATGCCTTTCTAGAGACTAAACATTTTCACAGTTCCTTTGGCCCCAGGGTTGTTTTCTTGTTGGAAAAATGGAAAAAATTCCCTATACAGATGGTAAGAAAAATAATTTCAGCTGGACTGATCCCGAGACAAAAGTTCTTCTGAAACTGAAGAAGAATGGAGGCGTCGGGGGAGCAAACATTTCTTTTAAACAAACACAGAATGTTTTTTCTGGGTTTTCTTTTATTTGCTCATGCCTGAGAACTCCTCAGTGGCTCACTCAGAAGAGTCTGGGTCACATGGGCATGGAGGAGCTGGGAAGATGTACGCATGCAGGTGATGGTCCAGCTCCCTGTGTCCCCTACCTACCCCCACTGGCCCTGGGCTGGGAGGCAGGTATGTTTTCTGACCCAAAGTTTTGCTGCAGAGGAGTCCCTTACTAGGGTGGGGTCGCCAGCCACCTGAGACTATTCATTACCAATCTCCACAATGGACCTCTTAAACTTTGCCTGGTGGGCATGCCTGTAATCCCAGCACTCTAGGAAACTAAGGCTGAGAATCCCAAGTTCAAACCCAGCCTGGGGCAAGTTAGTGGCTTAGCAAGACCCTTTGTCAAAAAAATAAATAAATAAAATAAAATAAAATAAAATAAAATAAAATAAAATAAAATAAAGGGCTGAGAATGTTAACTTAATGCAAACCTCTGCATTCAATCCTCTGTACTAAAAAACAAAACCCCCCTTTTTCTTACCACTTTTGGCATTGACCTTTATGACAACTTTTGTTTCTTGGTATAAAAATAATTTATGTTGGTTTTGTCAGTCTCATAACCTATTAATTTTTATCTGTTTTCTTTAAGTTCTGGAACTAAAGAAAAATCCAAGCTAGTATCTGTATTTTAACTACTCTACCTCTGAGACAAACCTAAAAAAGAAAAAATACGACTTGTGGGAAACCCTGAAAACATCAACATCAGGTGTCACAGAAGATATTCTCCTGAGACTAAAGAAATCGGCGGGTACCTCCGTGACACTGCTCTGGGAAGGTGCTATGGGAGCATTTGAAGAAGACCGGCAGCTTCCTTGTCCTGAGTGACTATGGATATTGTTAAGTGGCAGGTCTTGCTCTTCTAGAACTTGATTCAGCTTGTTGAACAAAGTCACACAGAGATGGACTTTATTTGCCAAAAGAGTTAGGGATTGCCCTGGAGGGGGTCTGACAAGTGAGGGACTTGAAAGATTAAACATCAAAAAACATTTAAAAAAAAAAGAGTAAACATCACTGGCTTCATGATAAACCTGTCCTGCCGATGACCATCAAGGGGGCAGGGTCAGTCTCCCAAGGGTCATTTCACCTCCATTTCAAGATACTCACCTCAGGGTAGTGAGCATGGAGAGGCCCAGTGAACTGAGGTCACAACTCATCATGGGACAGGAGCGCAGGAAAGAAAGCACCAGGTTAGAGACCATGTTGCTGAGTAGTGCCTTGCGCCCCTGAGGACATGCTGATCACTCTGCAAGACAGCGTTCCTAACCTGACCCCATACACCTTGTTCAGAGGTAAGCACATAGTCCTGACGTCTGCTTCCTAAACTATAAGGCACCACCTGGAAGTAATGTGTATTGTACATGCAGTCATGTACCACTGAATATTTATCAGGCTGCTGGAAAACTGAGGCCTGTGAAGTGGGCTTCGGCTCTACCAGGGACCACTGTCAAGAAGGCTCTATCAACACAGGAGCTCTGAAGATAATCAGAAGGAAATCCAATACGGAGTAAACAAGAGGAGGCCTTTGGATCCCAACACGTCCTTGTCTCCAAAACTTCTACATGCACTGAACAAGTCTTATCCAATGTGAAGTGAGCGGCTTCAATGCAAACTCCCTCCTAACAATGCAGAGATGCCTGTGGTTTCCTATCATTTCTTGGTTGTTAAAAAAGATAGCAAAGACCTCAGTTTTCCAGCCAAAAGTAAATTCTCCAAGTCACAAAATTTAACCAGGCATGTTGTCGTCCCAGGATTCAGGTCCTAGGACAGCGTGTCCGTAGCAGCTTTCCTACCCCACGCCCACCACTGTGAACTGAGCTGGTGGGCATCTTTGCACCTTGCTTGCACTGTCAGAATTGCTACTACTATGGCCCTGAAGCAAGGCCAGCAGATTGCTGTAGCTGCTGGTTTCAAACAGGAGCCTAAAGAGAATTCTTTCTGTGGTCTGTTGGCCATTTCAGAACTTTAGAAATGGAATGGTCAATTCATCAGAAAGAAATAGCAGGTGAGTATGGTGGACTTTAGGGAGCCTGCAGGGGAGAGACCCTGGTGCGTTGGGACCTGCACCATGTGGTTGACTCAGGGTGCTGGGAGAACAAGAAACTACCCCCCCTCTCTGGGGGCAGCTGAAAGTGTGGCCGACTTTTGGCAGCCCGAAGGAGAGAGACCCGGGCGTGTGGGGACCTGCACTGTGCATTTGACTCAGGGTACCGGGAGAACAAGGAGCTCCTCCCCTCTCTGGGGGGCGGCTGAGAATGTGGCACACTTTTGGCGGCCCAAAGGAGAGAGACCCTGGCACATCGGGACCTGCACCGTGCGGTTGACTCGTGGTGCCGGGAGAACAAGGAACTCTTCCCGTCTCTGGGGGGCAACTGTGATACTGCCTGCATGTGGGCTGAGAATCAGACATTTCATGTCGTCCTGTCCCCCATCCCGTGTCCCCCCCTCTCCCTTCCCCTGCTTAGCAAGTGGGAGCCAGTGAGCTACACATCTTGTGAAAAGATTGACTATGTTATTTCATATGAGCTCTCCATTTGTAAAGATAAGGACGACAACTTGGAAGAAAACAAGAGACAATATGACATAGTGAAGATCTCTGGTTGTCTTGCTTTGAAATTTATGCTTTCTTATGTCCCATTCTGTTCTGTTTTGTTGTGTTTTAGTCCCTTTTAAAATAAAATTTAAAAAAATTTTTAAAAAAAGAATTGCTACTACTGCAAACATTTCTGAATCAAATCCAAAGATGATGCAATCATGGTATGTCACAAACCAAGCTCAGTGTGACGTCCCATATTCATGCTGGGGTGCAGGGTGGCAGCGGGGTGGGGGGTGTCTCACTGGCCCTTTCTACAGAATGTTCATGACCCATGAGAAAATGGGAGCAAGGTTTGTAACTGGTGTGTCACAGTTTCCGTTGGGGTCCCTGGTCTGAACTTGTGGGGTCCATTTAGACATCAGCTGCTCACAGTCACATCCATCCACAAGCCCAGACATGAAGCCAAAGCTGGCATCACAGGTGTGGTGTTTGCCCTGGTCCTTCCACCCCCACCCTCAGGAATGAAGTCTCTGGTCCTCTTCCCAAACCCAAGCCCCAAGCATTGTGCCTTTTCTTTTACAGGACGATGAGGTCCTCCTCCTGGCAGGGGCTAGACCTTCCAAACTCTTCATGCTTTTGCTCTTGCTTCTGGAATCACACGCACACACACACATGCACATGCATGCACACACACGCGCACACACATGCACACACACACATGGACACACATACACACACATGGACACACATGCACACACATGCACACACACACATGCACACACAGTTTGTTGCTAGCCCCCTTCACCTCCTCTGCCTGGGAAGAGCATGCAAAATTCAACAACGGGAAGGTCAGTCACCTCTGCCAGCAGTCACTCTCCACTGTTTCACTGATGAGCCTATAGGAGAAGCAGGGGAGACAGGAACGTTATCTCCTTACTTCCTGGTTTTTTATTGGTGCATATGAACTATACAGAGTGATGGGTTTCCTTCTGGTTTACTCATATGCAAATATAACAAAACTTGGTAATTTCCACTTCCCTCTTCTGTTCTTCCTCTTGGCTCCTTCTCCATCTCAGTCTCCTGCCTCTTCTCCATAGTCTCTCTTCTACCTTCCTGTTGCTGCTCTTCTAAAAAGTTTTTTCTCGATTCCTAATATAACTAAAAGCATATCATATTTTCTTTCAGAGTCCGGCTTATTGCACTTATCTCTAGCTAAATCTCTTTTCCCTGTAACATGGCTTTGTTCTCTTCATGGCTGAATAATATTCCACTGTGCATAAATACCACATGCTCTGTGTCACTCATCTGCAGATGGGCACCTCAGCTTTTCCTATGGTTTGGCTGTGTGAATTGTGCCATATTAAACAGGGAAGCAGGTGTCTGTGCAGTATACTGACTTTAATTCTTTCAGGAGTGCATTGAACAGTGACGTAGTTGGACCAAGCAGTAGCTCTGTTTTTATGTTTTTGAAGACCCGCCATGCTAATGTCCATAGTGCTAGTGTCAAGACCCTTGATTTGCAGTAATACGGCTCCTGAAGTTACTCCCACCCAAATGCATACTGTACACACTGCTGCTGTGTTGGTGGTGCTGTTAAAACAATTTGTAGGCCAGGAAGGATGGTGCATGTCTAGAATCCTAGAACTCCATAGGCTGAGGCAGGAAGATTGTCATGAGTTCAAGGCTAGCCTGGGCTACAGAAATGAATTTAATGCCAGCCTGAACCACATAGTGGGACCCTGCCTCAAAAAAAAATTGTTTTTGTTATGTGTTTGCTAGGAAATGCCAAAGATTAACAGAAGTAGGTGGCATGGCTCCTACTCCTAAAGACTTATGATTTCTAGGGGGAAGGTATGTACCTATGAGAAGGGTTAAGTTTAATAATGATACAAAATAACAATGGAAGGCATGTCACAGGGTACATTGGCACTTCGTGTTAGATGTTTGCAGCGATCTGGAACGATGGGTGTTAGAAGCTCTCACTTTGTAGATGAGGCTCAAAAAATGGAGGGCTTTTCCCACGAGCTTTGCCTGTGAATGTGGGAAGCTAACTGGGGAAGAAGAGGAGACCAGGTCTAGCCATTTCCAGCTGCTATGCTGCGCTGGCTTGGTCCCTACACTCCCAACCTGCACACACCCAGAGGCACACACCACGCACGCATGTACAATATGACACTATCTTAGTGGAGCATCTGTCTCTTTGTCTATAAAAGTTTTATTGTTCCTTCTTTTAGCAGGTTGCCGAGGCTCCCTAAACTTGTCACTAATGTGGCTCTTGGGCTCCCTCCCTCCACCCTGTGCTCCCAGAAAGCTGAGGAAACCCAGGGGATCCTTCTGAGGCCCCAAACCTCCACCCATGGGTTGCCAGCTTGTCATTCCATCGAGGGGATATCAGCATAGCCCATGGAGAAGCACACTGGCGTTTCAGCCTCATCTCCCCCTCTGCCCAGCAGTCTCCCCGTGGATTAAATGACTTCCCACTACAGATGCCCCATCCCCAGGCTTTGGGTCATTCCCATTCTGCCTCCAGAAATGCTTCTCCCTCAGTGCGCTTATCTAATTACTGCACACTCTACACCTGGGTCTGTCACTTCCTCTCTCAAACCTTCCCCAATATTCTCTATCTAAATAGGACCCCCTTGCTTTTTTAAACACCACAGAACTTCACCAGAATCACTTGAAGGTGTTGTCACCAGCTGCCCTATGGGGTTATTTACAGACATGCCTTAGGGATAAGAGTCAGAGGTCTGAGGCTGTCCACTCTGGCGCTCACAACCAAGAAGCTCGTCTGTAAAATGGAGTTTCAGAAGAATGAAATAAAGAAGAACTCACGCAGTAAATGGTACCAAGCTGTGCTTGGGTTATACTGAACCTCTCTGTGTCTCAGTTTCCAAGGCCGGAAAAGCAGGAGCAGTCACAGAGTCCCTCTGTTGCAGCTGCAGTGAGGATTAAATGAGATTATGGGCATTAAGCAAAGGCGCACAGTTCCCTGCCTCTGTCTCTGGCCCCACACGTCATGGCAGATCCTACAGAGGAGACTCGGCCCTGCGTTCCTCACTGAGCACACCGTGCAGGACTCGGGGGGCCTCCACAGGGATGCCGCGGGACCGTGCAGGAATTCCAATGCTGTGGAGTCATCATAGACAGCTGGCGGTCCTTGAGTCCAGGAAATTAGTTTTCAGGGGCCAAGTGTGTGCTGTGACGAGATGCCTATCTCCCCAAGAGACAGACTGCAGAGCACATGAGCCTATAAAACCACGCTGTCCTCAGAGGCAGGCAAATCGGCTGCCTTCCCAAGTGGCCCCTGCTCCCTCAGAGCAGGAAGCGGCTCTACAAAGGTGGTTTGGGAAGCAATGGCCCTGGCTCTCTAGGAGCCATATTACCTAGTTGTTTTAGTTCCCATTTGGTGCAGAAACTGAGTAAGCCAGCTTAGACCTTGGGCCCAACGTCTGCATCCAAGAAGCAAAGGGCATCATAGACTTTCAGAGTGGCAGGCGGCCTGCTGACACCTTTGTCTGCATGCCCTCTGGGGCAAGGAGCCCCCCAGTCTTACCACTGTGACCTAAGCCTTCCAGCCGTGACATGACCAGGAGTGGACCAAGCCACAGTGGTCAGATGCTCTTTCCAGAAACCCTGGAGCTGGACATCGGGCACACTGGGCAGCTTCTGGTAGAACCTTTAGCCAGGAGGCCTCACTTTCATGGACAGAATCCAGACTGGGAGCCAGGAGGAGATGGAAGACGTGCACCCCATTCCAGAGACAGCTCAAGGAGGCAGCCCCACGGGAGAGGATCATGGCAGAAACACTTGCCAGAAACCCTGAGCTTCTTTGGCCTCTTCACTTCCAGCCAGTGATGGCGAACTTTCTGGAGCTTTCAATGATACAAACAGACCGCTGCGACACGCACCCATAGGTTCAGCACCACACTCTGGGTAACGAACCTGAAGCCAACTAGCAGTGCCTTGCACGTCGGTGAGCTGAATGTGTTGTCACTTAATTTAATCATCAAAAACCGGGTGGAGAAAGCCAGGCATGGTGGCTCATGCCTATAATCCCAGCACTCAGGAGGCTGAGGCAAGAGGATTGCTATAAGTTTGAGGCCAGCCTGGGCTACAAAGTGAGTTCTAGGCCAGCCTGAACTGCACAGTGAGACCCTGTCTCAAAAAAAAAAAAAAAAGAAAAAAGAAAAAACAGTTGGAGACCTTCAGCATGGTGATAGGCAAATAGCCACTGCTGATGAAAATCAAGGGTCATTTATACACAGTTCCAAAACAGAAGAGAAAAAAGTCAGGAGAGTGGTCACCCCCAAGGGGAGACAGTGGAAGGGGACACAGGGGGGTCTGGAATGTTGTAACTCCTGTTACCTGGGTCGCTGAATGTGGAAATGCAGTGAGCTGTGTGTGTGATACACATACCTAGGTCACGCACGTCAGTACCAAGCCCACAGTCAAACAAGCAGGGCCAGGCCTTGGCTTCCCCCGGAGCCCACCACATACTGTGCTCAAGGGACTCAAGGTCCCACTCCCTGGTATTTATTTCCGCACAGGTGACATCGGGGTGGAACTGCTCAATCAGCCTCAAATGGTATGACCATCGTGTGTTTGGGCTGCCTTATACAAACACCCACAGACACACGGATGTGTGTCTGCACGTGTATGTTGGATCCTTTAGTAAGCTTATAAATGCAATATTCATTAAACCTTTCTACATGACTTACAGTCATTAAATGGCTCCGTTATGGTCGAAACCTGACGAAGTTGGTACTTCAGGTGAGGAAAGTGTGGCTCGGAGAGTTTATCGACATAGCTAACGTCACACAGCTAATGAATGGCAAAATCCAGCTCCACAAAAACACAAGGGTCAGGTATTGGTTTGTACCTTGAGCTCCTCTGCGTGAAATATGACAGGAAATGTTCCGTTTTGGTCATCAGCAGTTTCAACTGTGGGCACAGCTGGTATCAAGACCAGTGAACATTTTTGTTTCAAGGAGTTGATAGGGTGTAAGTCATTTGCAGACCAGGTCCCTGTACGTGACTCTTGGAGGGGAAGCAGCAGACATATAGTTTTGTCCCCACACCTCACCCTCCTCCCCATTTTATGAGGCAGGTGTTTTGCTCTTTAGTTTACAGGTTAAGTGTGTATATCACACTCTTGCAGGGGTGACTCTAAAGCCCAAAAGCACAGTAAATATCCCACAGAAGAGAGAACCTACCTGGGTCCCCAGTGAAGGAACCCCGGAACCTGAGCACACTTGTGCCTTGGAGGAAGTGGGGAGATGGCTTCGAGGTCACAGGCAAAGTAGCTGCCCCAGAGGAGAGGACAGGATGGGTGGCTGCTGCGCTAACCCGCACCACAGGAAGCTCATCGTTCCCGGCCTGGCTGCCGGAAGGGAGCAGAGGTGGAAACAGCCCGGATGTACCTTGCTTTCTCTCCCCTCCAGCCAACAACACCCTGGCCCCTGGCTTGCCTCCTGCTGTCGGTAATGTGCGGCTACACTGCACCCCAGAGGTGCGCGCTCATTGCACGCGACAACACTGCCCACTGCCCAGCCTAACCACTAACATCTGGTTAGGCTGCCAGACACGGGGAGAGGCGATGTGCGCTGATGGTTGGGGACCTGCGCCCCGGAGCCAGTCTCAACAGGGTTCAGATCCTGACCTCATTCAAGCCTCATCCCTGGGGAGTCTGCTGCCACCCTAACGCAGCAGCTGTCCCAAGGCGGATGGTGGGGCCAGGTACAGCGCTCAAGGGCGCCCCTTCTAGGACAGGCATTGGAAGAAGTGTGCACGTAACCTGTGCCTGTGAAATCAAAAATGTGCAGAACAGCCTCCCTCAGCGCCATGGCCATACACGGGAGTTGCTGCCTGGGGACAGCCAGACCCTAGCCCCTTTCATTGGGCGGGCTGGGAAACAAGAAGAGCTAAACTCACCCCACTCCCACCCCCAACCCCATAAGCAACCAGCTGATCTGGAGAAACACAAGCTTCAGTGATAGCTGTTGAGGTGAAATGCAATTTGGGGACTGTGTTGTCTGGTGTTTCACTTGTAGGTCTAGAGCTGGTGTTCTGATCCTCCCTTCAGAGGATAGTGATATGCAGTGTGGCATCAAGGGGTCTCCTTCTGAAGGTGGCAGCCATTGTTAATTCCCTGTTACCTTGTTTTGAAGTCCTGTGTCATTTACATTGTATTGTCAGTTTGGGTTTTATTCTGTTTTGTTTGATTTCGTTATATCTGATGGCATGGGCAGCTATTTCAAAGATAGCAAGATATATTACGGTAGCCATTTTGGGTTTACTATTGTCTTGTTTTGAAGTCCTTTATTGTATTCATTGTTTTGTTTTTATTGGTTCTATTCTGTTCTGTTTTGTTTGATTTTTCCTATGTCCGAAGTTATCTGCAGCTATTTTGAAGACAAGAGGCATTATGGTAACCATTGTTGATTTCCTATTGTTTTGAAGTCCTATGTCACTTAGACTGGTTTGTTTTGATTGGCTTTGTTCTGTTTTATTTTGCTTGGTTTTATTCTCTTTAAAATAAAAAAGAAAATGAAAGAAATAAAATATTCAGGATAAGATGCCAAATTCATCAGACAATTCAGTCACAGAACCATTCCTTTCAAAACTGTCCCTTGGAAGACCACATATATGATGCTGAAAGCATTGTGTTAGTCATTAAGCAACATTTACCAGTTGATTATTTTGTTTTTATTTGAAAGAGAATAAAACAAAAGGGGGCAGTACAGAGCAGATCAGAACAGGACAACATAGGCAACACAGTATACTAGTTGATTATTAATATGAAAGTAAAATATGCTCATTTTTGGACCTCTGGAAAATACAGGAAGTATTTCTGAAATTACTCAGAATCCTATCATCTGAAAACTATGGTCAGCACTTTTTGCTCTATATTTTATTTGTATTTGTCCCAAAGGTGCTTTGATCTCCTCATTTAGAATCTCTGTGACTACAGATTCCATAGCACATTTTTCAGACTGTGATGAGACAGATCTTTGTCCTTTGAAGGTAGGTGAGCGCTTTAGAAACACCTGCAAGCCATCAGGAACCAGGTGTGGCAAATCTGAAATAGGACCAAGCTGGAGGCGTGTTGCTTTTCGTCAAAACATAGGGTGGCAAGGAAACTAACTGTTGGAGGGTTAAAAGGAGCGCTGAGGGCAGCTCCAATGAGCTGTTTAAAACTGGACTTTGCCACAAGCAGTGACTTAGAAATAAAGGAGCTCAGGAAGGCCACACTGCTACTCCCTGCTCACATTGCAGTGTCTGGTGCCCAGTTTTACTCCTAACAAATAGGCACTTAAAAGCAGCTTGAAATCCTGAGGAAATTGACTGTTTTATTTTTGAATTAATTTTTCATTACTGTGAGTCTTTGACTAGTCAAGATGCCAAAGCAGTGTTTTCTTCCTTCAGCTTCCTTACAGCTGTCTTCCGATACGTCCTCTAAAATTTTCTGTCATAAAATCAGGAATGTATTTTTAACTAACAAAAGAGAAATAAAACCTTCTAATTATATAATTCATACTTATATTCAACTTAAACCTTAATGATACAGCTCCACTCCCTTTTGACTACCATATCTCATACCAGGCTTCTACCTTCCCACTGCCCAGGAAGAAGGGAATTCCGTTATCAGATTGACGTGCAGATTTCCAAATTTTTTGTATGTGTGGGTGTGTCCTACATATTTTTTTTCACTAAATTTCTTTGCTGTATATGTGTATATCATTTGCTGATTACCTTTTTCATGCAACTAAATGAAAACTGACCACTTTAAAGAGGACAAAACCCACCTTGGTATTTAATCATTTCCCCTATGTGTGGCTCATTTCTTTAAAATACAATCTTACAGCCAGGTGTGGTGCCGCACGCCTGTCATCCCAGCACTCAGAAGGCTGAGGCACGAGAATCACTGTGAGTTTGAGACCAGCCTGGGTTACAAAGTGAGCTCAAGACCAGCCTGAACCGCATAGTGAGACCCTGTCTCACAAAGACAAAATAAAATAAAATACAATCTTACCAGTAGCATTTTGTATCCTAGCATGTGGGACAATTTAAAGCAAGCAAAAAAAAAAAAATTAGGATTCTGAATCTAAAATTTAGCAGCCCAGTAGCAAATGGACAGTGACAGACACCACAGAACACTGTGGCAGGTTTGGGTGATGTCACACTCCAGGATTAGAGACACCCTAAGACATTCTCATTATCCTCCATGACCCATGGTGCATCTGTGCTCCGCAAATATACCAGGCGTCTTGAGAACACAGTTCTATTTCCAGCTTGGACCATCTTGAGGGGATAATGAATCCAGCAAATGCTACCTGTGTGAGAATGAAGTTTGCATCCCTTTGCCAGTTGCCTGGTCTAAACCATGACCTAGACGTGGTCGCTTGCCCTCACATAATTCCTGAGACATCAGGAGAGGATTTTGCTCTAGGGAAACATGCATAGGCACGTTGCCTCCGTCTGGCAAGAGCAGCAGAAGGGAAGACTGAAGCTGGAGTCAAGGTCGCCAGCATCACAACTCTATCTGGCCTGAGTGGGCCAACCTGGTGGTTTTCTCTGACCTCTTCCCAAGGCAGAGATCACATGTCTCATCCGGGATGTGTAACAGCCCCCCAGTTTAGGAAGAGACAAGAAAGGGAGAGCTAGATGTGAAATGGCTCCGGCAAGAAAACCCTCCAGTGGGGGGTATTTTAGGGCATTAGCTCAGGCTGCCTTGCCCTCAGTCATCTCGCTGGCATTTAAGCAGCCCCTTGGGTTACAGATCATGGCAGGTGCTGGGAAGTGAAGAAGGCCATGCTAAAAATACGGGCCCCTTCTGGACTTCCACCAGAAGCCTGTTCCGAAAGGAACAGTTTCCTCTGCCTCAAGCCATACGGAAGGTCTGGCTCCCTCCTCTACTGAAGTGACTGGGGTGGGAAGGCCCTCAGGAGAGCCTGCTGGAAAAGCCATTTCTCTTCTATTACAGCGAGAAAGCAGGCTGTCTTACGGAGCACCCAGGGTCCCAATAGAAAGCGCTTGGTGAAGAGGTTTTGTAGCTGGGAAAGTAAAGATGTCTGCAAAAACAAAACAAGCGCACTGCTTCAGCAACTAACCCTATCCCCAGGCCCCTGAACTGGATCATCTCCACGAAAAATTAGCCTGTTGGCTATGAGCATGCCATAGGCACAGAAACAAAATGTTAGAAAGTGGATTTTGAAACCACCTCATGTAGGAGCCTGTGCAGAGCCCACAGGAGCTACAGCTGGACACTGGATGCAGCCAGAGGCCCACGGGCATCTGTGTGTCAGTTTTGCAGTCTGCAGATGGAGAGTAGAGCTCTGCTCGCCATTCGGAAGACTTCATAGGTTACTTCCGCATGTTGAGGACATCCATGGAAACTTGAGAAGCAAGTAGAAAACTGTAAAAATGAACAGGTGGCACTCAATATGAAAAGAATGTGGGCTTCACTGGGAAGTGATGATTACGACCATCCCAGTGCTTGGTTGTGGCCCCAAGGCCAGCTCACGTCTGCTGGCCTTGCCCTGGAGTTGCTCTCATCTCTGCCGGGATGGGTCTTTGGTCTTCATTTCCCCCCCAGACATGCTGCTTGAATTATGAAGGACCATTCTTTTGCTAGCCCAAGGATTTTGAGGGAAGCAGGTATAGATTTCTAATAATTACCTCAAATTCTCCCTTATTCGTACAGGTCCTTCCATCCCTACAAAGAGGTCTGTTTGTCCCATACTGGCCCACAGACTTGAGCAGGGAAAAGTTCCATTTTCTCAGCAGGTTCTCCTATCAGCTGAGAGTGCGCAAGTGGGTGCAGCAGGCCAGGGTGTAGGGACAAGTAGCCGGTACAGGCTGAGATGCCCCTTCTGCTTCAGCCTCGTTAGTGTCATAACTATGCAGAAAAGACTTGCGGTGACCCTTGTCTTCTTATTCTCACCTTACAATATGTTGCTCTTAAACATGAAATCAAATATGAACGTAAAAACAGGTTTGGGAATGAATGAATGGATGGATGGATGGTTGGAGGGTTGTTGCTGGCAGCGAGGACATCTATTGTTTTGTCCTTGCCTTGCCACCTTCCAGCTAAGTGTTCTTAAACTAGTCACTTCCCTTGGTGTTCTAATCTACACAGTGGGATCACAGCACTTATCCTGAAGTTTTCATGAGAGGCTGGGAGGTGGTTGTGAACTTGAAAGTGCTTTTTCCATTTCATGCACTAAGGGCATAAAATGGAAAAACCCTTCTCGAGTTGGCTACATTCCACCCAGATCGGGTTGATTAAACCACCACAGGGATGCCTCTGTTGAAAGAAGATAGGACATGTCAGGCATGCTGGCACATCCCTGTAACCCCAGCATTCTGGGGGGCTGAGGCAGGAGTATCACAAGTTCTAGGCTACTTAGCAAAATTGTATCTCAATAAAAAGTTTTTTTGTTTTTTGTTTTAAGGACTGGAAGGAACTTAGGAGAAATTTGGCCCCTCAACTCCCCAGGCAGCAGACATACTCCCGAACCTCTCCCCAGCACCAGGGTCAGCTGTGTGTCACTAAACAGCGAAGGCTGGCGTTCACTATGGCCCAGAGACAACTCTCAGACTACTCCAAGCAGGGCCTCTTTTCCATGGGTCCTTGACAGTAGCATCACAAACCCTTGGGAAACTAAACTCCCCAGAGACTGAGAAGGGCAGGCTGGATCTTGTTATCTTGTTCTGTAGAACAATGAGCCCCAAGCATAACTCACTGCATTCCGAGACCTAATGGAGGAAACAATTGTCTCTTCGTTTAATTACGGATTCTTCACTTTCCCTTAATTGCCTGCGTCAGCACAGTGGGCTCCAGGGCCCACAGGTAGGAGCTGTTGGTCCTGAGGGAGGTGTGACCCTCAGGTAATGAGGGCTTGTTGGGTGGTTTTAAAACAAACAACTCCTGATGTACATATTCAAGTAGGCACTCCTGTGGAAGGTGTCACATCAGAAAACTCTACTCCCGTTGACTCTTCCATAACTAAATATTGGGAAGTGCGGTATGGCAAGTACTGGTGATTTACGGAGGGAAAGGAACAGTATTTTTTAAATTTTTATTTTAAAGAGAATAAAACCAAGCAAAATAAAACAGAACAAAACCAATCAAAACAAACCAGTGTAAGTGACACAGGACTTCAAAACAATAGGAAATCAACAGTGGTTACCACAATGCCTCTTGTTGTCTTCAGAATAGCTTCAGAATAGCCAACTATTTAGAAGAAAACAAGAGACATTGTGGTAGCCACTGTAGATCTCCTGTTGTCTTGCTTTGAAATCTGTGTCACTTACATTGTTTTCTTCTGCTCTCCTTTGTTCTGTTTTGCTGTGTTTTGTTTTACCCGCTTTAAAATAAAAAAATTAAAAATAAAATAACAAAATTGCTGCAGATACCTTCAGACATAGTAAAAGCAAACAAAGCAGAACAGAGAACCAATAAAAACAAAACAATGAATGAGGATAGTACTCTTATCTTACACAAGATAAGAGTAAATCCAAAATGGCTACCATAATATATCTTGTTATCTTAGAAATAGTTGCCCATGCCATCAGCTATAACGAAATCAAACAAAACAGAATAAAACCCAAACTGACAATACAATGGAAATGATACAGGACTTCAAAACAAGATAACAGGGAATTAACAATAGCTACCAGATAGCAAAAGGGGGGTCTTCAGAAGGAGACCCCCCTTGATGCTACACCGTCTACCGTTATCCTCTAAATGGATGATCAGACCACTGGCCCTAGACCTGCAAGGTCAATGAAACATTAAACACTACAAGCAATAAACTGCATTTTACCTCAATAGCTATCATCGCAGCCTGTGTTTCTCTGCATCCACTGGTCCCTTACGGCAGGGGGTTGGGGGTGGACTGGCTCTTCTTGTTTCCTAGCCCCAGTGCCAGAGGGGCTGGCATCTGGCTGTCCCCCCAGCGGCCCATGCATGGCCTGATTTGCAGGGAAGGCTTGCCTCTTGGTGACTTTCTGTTCTCTTCCCCCACAGCCTGCGAACGGCTGGAATAGTATTTTTTAATAGTATTTTTTAATGCTCTCAAAAAACTGAGCTCTGAGATCTCCATCAGTGGAGAGAAGCCCAGGCAGCCAGTTGGGAGAATGGTAAAACAGTTGGAAATATATATCAGAAGTGCCCCCTCCCAGAGAGGGCTTTACCCAATGTCACAGATAGCCTTTCCCTGAGGAAAGGCTCCTGCACTAGTTTAGATATGGACTGTCCCAAGACTGGCTTGGTTGCCAGTCTATGGCCCCGCTGGGAAGTGTTGGAACCTTCAGAAGGTAGAGCACAGAGGATGGAAGTTAGGTCTTTGGCAGCTGCCTTTGAAGGGGACATTAGGAGTTTGGTTGCTTCCTATTTCTGTCTTGCTGCCACGAGATAAAGAGCTATTTTCTGCCTTGCGTTGCCATCATGATTTACTGTCTTCCCACAGACTCCAAAGCAACAGGCCAAGCAACCATAGACTAGAATGCCAAAACCTTTCCTCCTTCGACGTTGATGTCCTCGGGTATTTTGTCACAGTAATGGGAAAAGCTAACCCATCTCCTATCCACTCACTTGATCTCATAAACTCTAAATGCCTTGTAGGTGTTGGTATTTGTGAGACATTTGTCCTAACTTGTCTAATCACTTATACTCATTTTTTCAGAAAGTAAAATCCTATCTTTAGAGTCCATATTTTGAATGGTGACAAGGTCTTTTGAACCCAGTTTTATTACCTTCCCAGACAGTACTCCTGTACTTACTTATAGAGAAGTACTTGTGTTTGTATAGCTGCTATTTGATTAACAAGTCATTCTACAGACATTTATAGAGAAATAACTCAAGACCACAGACACTGGAGAAATCTGGACATTCCAAGCATGATTTTGGTGTTCACATAGAACTGCTGGGCCAGGGACATTGTGCAGATGATGATTCAGCCAGCTTTTTCACTCTCGAAGAACCCAGACTTGCTCACCTCACCTTAGGACATGAAGGACCCATGAAACTGGAATTCAATGGCATTCCCTAGTCCTCTCTGAATGGTACATCTGATTACCTTGATGGGCCTGCTCTATTCTCCTATCTCTAGATCCAGATGTCTGCCTTTGTTCATAACCAAGATGGCCTATTAGAGTGTATAAATAGCAGACCATCCCTATATCTCACAGGCCTAAACTAACAGAAATTTCTATCTTGCTTTTGCTGTCTGGCTACCAACGTTAATTGTGGGGAAAGGAGATGCATAAAACTTGGGAACCCAGAATGACGCAGTGGCCATAGCCTTTATAAGTGAACATGGAGAAGTACATGCTAACTCCAAGTGCCACTGTGATTCACTGCTGTTCACAGCTCCCTGGTCCGAGCTGGTCAAGTGGCCACACCTAACTTAATTAGAAAGGGGTGTACAGTCCTCCCAAGACACTGGGAGTGAGCCCAAATACTTGTAAAACACTTGAATTGCTCTCTCACTAGGCCTCTCCAGTCCTCCAGTGAAAGCCCTCTACTTTTCAGCAACCATGACTGATAATTCACACGTTCCTTGGTTCATTCAGCACTGAGAGAGAAGCTGAGTGCCTGGTCCATCAATGCCTAATATGCAACAAGGCTGCATTCCTAGTTAGTCTCTAGACCTGTCCTCCAGTCGGGGCCAGACAGCTGGGAAGGAGAGAGAGACACTGCAGCACTACAGGCTTCCCCCTCTGAACAGAGCTCTGGGTGGGGGGGCTATATGACTAATAAGAGGCAGGAGGTGGAAAGAAGAGAAACTGGTGGTCTCAAAGCACACAATAAAGCCTGAACTGCAGAGCCTGGAGTTCCAGGCCCCTCACCATATGACCACCGTAGCTTCCTAGCCTCTAACCCTGCTCTTCAGCTACCATCAAACATTCTTTTCTTCCCTCATCGGACAGCCCCCTTACCACCTACTGCTATGCTCCCTCTAACCTCAGTCTAAAAGCCACCAGTTTTTCAGGGAAGCTTTTTGTGTCTGCTCTGACCTGTTCGTTTCTTTTTCTTCCTTCTCCGGATTCTTTTACCCTTGCTCATGCTGAACACCCAGAGGATGTGGATCTATTACTTATCTTTGGATTCAAAGACTAGTACCTGCCTGGTGTATAGCCGGTGCTCAATAATGATACTTAAAGAATTACGAGTGCTGGCTCATTTAAGGAAGCCTGAATGAGCTTCTCGGTGAAGGCAGGCGCAGGGAAAGGAGAGAGTCAGTAAGACACAGTCCCTCAGGAATTTCTCTCCTTGAAGGAGCCCTAGGAGTGAACTCTGAAATGAGGTCAGCTACCTCACTTGACTGAGGAGAAAACAGGCTGAGAGAGGCTGAGGCTGCACTGTAAGAAAGCAGCCAGGCCAAGTTTGGGTCTTTAACTGCTGAGTTCCTATTCTTGGCCCTCCGCTAAGCAGGGCGCTGGGGAATGAGCTCCGCAGAGTCTGCACATCTGTAAGTGGCCCAGAGGCCTGGCAAAGTGTCTGCGCTGCAGGGGCTGAGTCGACAGGTGGTGATTAAAGTGCATAGGGCCACACAGCCCCTGGACACAAGATCTAATGTTTGACCATTAGGTCAGAGTCTGTTTTCCTCCTGGGTAGTTGTGTTAGTTCAAGAAACTCGATAAAATCCTGGAGGGGAACTTGATCATTCTCTGAAGAACTTACAAGTGGTTTGGCCTGCCTAATCGGCTCAAGTGAATATTCTGGGGAATAGTCAGTGTTCTTGTAGTGCAGGCTGTCAATTATTCCGTGGGGATTGGTAACAAGTCCCTCACCAACCCTGCCTCAGCGGGTCTCGGGTCAGGGCTGGGGCCCTCACACTCTGCTGCTAGCACTTGGGAAAGGGAAAGCACAGGCTTCCACCCTCACGCAGAGAGGCGTTGGATAGGTAGAGGGATCTCCCTGCCTTCAAACAGAGCTCAGAAGGGCAGAGCTGCCCCATGTTTAGATCCCCAGGGCTGCAGCTGCGAACACTGTGACTTAGCTAGGGAGCTCGTGTTTTTGGCAACCTGGCAGCTGAGTAGCTAACACAGGAAACGGCTGAGTGCCTAAAATTAGTGCAAAGAAAACGAAAAATTAGCTCCGAGGGGTTCTGAGGGATCATCTGCCCCCTAAATTTAAATAGGAGAAGACCACGCACAGCATTGCAGCTTTGCTAGGCAAGGCCACCAGCGGCTGGTGACGGAGTAGAGAGCCCCTTAAACTCCAGCCTACCACCTACACACCGACCCATACTCAGAACTAAATCAGCTGAGTACCCTGTCCGGAAAGTGTGTCCCTCCCTGGGGGAAAGGTGCAGAAGACACATCCTGTTGTGTTGCCAAGGTGCTCGCACACACTGGAGTGACCCCAGGCCTTCCTCCCAGCTCCCCTCTGTCTCCTCCGGTTGTCCCGTCGTGGGTGACACCTGGAAGGCTGCGCGCTCCCACGGAGGTACAGCTGGGGCTGCGAGCGCACAGGCAGCTGCCAGGAGAGGGGTTTAGGTGAGCGCGCGGGGGTCCTGGCGGGGCCACCACCTGCCCAGCTTAGGGCGGCCCGGGGACGTAAGGGAGGAGGTTAGCGCCCGGCGCGGGTCCAGCCAGGCCCCGGCGCCCTGTCCCTGGCGGTGGGTCTGGAAAGGGCGGGCCGCCGCCTGGGCGGCTCGGGGCCCCATATATAGTCATGTGCACCGTCCACTGGGAGGCCGGCGGCGGCGGCGAGGGGGCGGGCGGACCCGCGGGAGGAGAGGCGGGAGGGGCGCGGGGCGGAGGCAGGAGCCGGGGAAGGGGCAGGAGGAAGCGGCTTTTCCAAAAAAGTATTGGCTGTCTGGAGGAATGCGGTCGCCCCCTTGGGAAAGTACATATCTGGGAGCGGCGGGCGGCTCGGCGCTCGCACTCCGGCTCGGCCGCCCCAGCGCGCTCGTCGCCTCCTCCCGCCGCTCGCGCCGCCGCCTCCGGGCCCCTCGCCGCCGCCGCCATGGACGCCATCAAGAAGAAGATGCAGATGCTGAAGTTGGACAAGGAGAACGCCTTGGACCGGGCCGAGCAGGCGGAGGCCGACAAGAAGGCGGCGGAGGACCGCAGCAAGCAGGTCCGCGCCTCCCCGGCTCCGCGCGCGCCGCGCCGCGCCGTCCCGGGCGCCCCGGGCCTGGAACCGGGTGGGAGGGCGGAGGGCGCAGGGCTGGGCGGGCTGCGCGCCTTTCCAGCCCGCGGACGCTGCCTTTCCTTCCCTGCTGGGCGTCCGCCCAGTCCGCGGTGCTTGAGTCTAAGTCCGGGGCGCAGCCTGGAAGGGGGAGGGGATCCCGGGTCCGTGGACCGGGAAGGAGAAAGAGCCCAGTCTGCAAGGTGATAGCCTGTGACTCTGACAGGCTCGAGAAAGAACCTGGACGCGGGGCCGAAATTTGTGGGAAGGAGAAGGGAACCCCGGAGTTGGGACGCGAAGCCAGGCAGACAGGCGGCGCTTTTCTGCGCCCCGAAGTTGTGCCGCGCGGGGAAGTGAGGGGAACGGGTGGGTAAGAGCCGTGCCAGCCCTGGGAGACCGGAGGTTACCTAGGGCCCCTCGGACCCCAACTCGGCGGGATCCCCAACCCGAGGGTTCCAGCCAACCTGGGGCCGTGTGTTGTGTGTGTGTCTGACACCCGGTCCGTGCCGGCCGCCCGCGCCCGCCCGCCGCCACCCTCAGCTGGAGGAGGACATCTCGGCCAAGGAGAAGCTGCTGCGGGCGTCGGAGGACGAGCGGGACCGGGTGCTGGAGGAGCTGCACAAGGCGGAGGACAGCCTCCTGGCCGCCGACGAGGCCGCCGCCAAGGTACCCGGGGCGCGCGGCACGGCGCACGAATGGCTAACTCTGTCTCTCTCTTTCTCTCTCTTCTCCCTCCCTGTCTTTCCTTGTCTCTCTCTCCCGCCGTCCCTGTCCTGTGGTCTGTGCACCCACACCCCGCCCTGCGGGATCACGCTGCCTGCTGCACCCCACCCCCACCCCCTTCCCCATACCCCACACCCTACACCCCGCGGCCAACTCCCAGCTGGAAGATGAGCTGGTGTCGCTGCAAAAGAAACTCAAGGGCACAGAAGATGAACTGGACAAATACTCTGAGGCTCTCAAAGATGCCCAGGAGAAACTGGAGCTGGCGGAGAAAAAGGCCACTGATGTAAGTGCACGCTCACCAAGCCTCCCTCACCCCCTGCCCGCGTGGCCACTCGGGTCTCCAAGGGGGACCCCGAAGGAGGAGGGCCACCTGCACGCAGCTGCCATGGCCCAGAGCACTGGATGCGCCTCTGACTGCTGTTGCAAACATTCATGTGTCATTCCTCTTTCTCTTTTCCTCCCCTTCTTGATCTGGTGGGGTGGAGGTGGGTGAGTGAGAGGCTGGGAGAAGAAAGTGGCAGCAATTCAACTCTCTGGAGCTGAACCTTGCCTCTTGGTGGCAGAAAAGCCCTAAGGCCTGTGTGTCATCATTACCAAGGTTTGTGCAAATCGAGAACACTTAGTTTAACTTGCTTTCTTTTTGCATCCCCATGGGTGGGAAGATCTGGTTTCCAGTGGTGGACCTAGGCAGAGTGGTACTTCTGTAAAACCTCAGATTGACAGTGCCGCACAGGACACTGAGGCTTCTTTCCCCGCTAAGGAAGCCTCATCTAGCCCTTAAGATCTCCTGGAAGATGATCCATGCTGGGTCTGCAGTCTTAGGCACGAGCTCCAGAGGCAAGCCCCGAGTTATATATAGCTCAGTGCTTTATATGGTATCCTCGGAGAGCTGCCCCCTGCCCCTCCTGCTCACCCCACCCCCACCTGTCAGCCCTCTGACAACCACACATACTTGTAGGGGTGATGCAGACTGGCCCAGAGCTCTAGGAGCACCGTGGGCTGTCCTTGGGTATCTTGACTGCAAAGCCTGCCTCTCCTGCCTCCGAAAGTCAGGCCACAGATTACATTTCTAAAGGACCGGCTGCTTTTTACACGGTTGAATTCCATTCTAGAAGCTAATTAAGCCTAGAGGCCCAATTAGAAAAGAATTCCTTGGGAAGTTGGTAACAATTCCAAGAATGTTTGAACACCAGGGAAAGCTGTGCCCAGAAGTTGAACTCCCAAGTGCAACAGCAGAATTGGGGGGGGTGGGGTTTAAAATACAAATTCCTGAAGGGTCTTCTGTCTTGAAATCAGTATAAGCTTTTTGTAGTATGGAAACTTTGAAATGAGTTTCCACGTGATGTGTTTTGTAAATGAAAGATCTAAGCATTGGTCCTTAGAATCTGATAAAAAGAAATTTTCAGAAAAGGAAGTTCCCTGGAAAAGGGGTTGGGGTGAGCACTGATTTAGCTGAACCACTTACATTATAAGCTACCTGGCTTTAGAGAAAAAGAGCCCCCCCCTCAAAAAAAAAAAAAAAAAAAACCACCCAAAACCTCACATACCTAACTCTGAGCCTGCTTTGGATAATGCAGATCAGATGTCTGCTCTGTGAGGATGTCTGTCTCCCCCAAATTCTCCAGCAGGACGTTTAGTTTTTTCAAAAGAGCTGTTGATAGATCAAGGAGAGATATTCCTTATAAGGAAAAGAATGTAGAGAATTTGAAAATAGCCCAGTAAGACTGGAGGCAACGAAAATGCTACTACAATTCATAAGGGGGAAAAGATGATAATTGTAACTGCAGCGGTATCGCGCCTCTATTGAAAAGTCCTGTGTAAGGGGGCCTTTGGGTGGGGCAGAAGTGGAAAAGAGGCTATTTAAAATCAGTGGCAGGGTGGGACCGGCAAGGGAGGGAGGTTCTTGAATCTCACGTTGGTTCTTTTTATCCACTGGAAATGGGCTGGGGTAGGCATATTTTCTCTCGTTCTCATATATATGTGTGTATATATGGATGGATGGATATAAAAAGTCCTGCTGTACTAATTATCTTCCCTTAACTTTAAGACCTAGTAAGTGGTTTGGAGACTCTAGGGATGTTGAAGGAGTTTGCAAAGAAAGTGACTACTAAATTAGTAAAATAGTCAAGATTTGAGGAGGAAGAGACATGTCACTAAAGGAGACACGGAAAAAGTCAGCTTCCTCTCATTCAGCAGCATAAAATTGTTTTTATATTTTTGTATTACTACTGAAAACACTTTTCTAATTTACCAACATACTTTACAAATCCTGTACCCTAGCTTACAAGGTTGTCACTCAGGAGGCAGCATCTCTGGTGATTTTGTTTTGAAATTTTTATTGGCTTTCCACCTGAGAGAGGCTGGCGGGGGATGGGGAGCGCAGGCCACGTGGTCTCTTGTCCCACCCCCTTCCCCTGTAATTGTGATGAAGGTGATATTTGCAGTCTGGCTGTCTTTATCCTCTGTGGCTCTTTATTTCCTACATTAGCAATTCTCAACTTCGCATCAACATAATCACCCAGAGGGGTTTTAAAACTTGAATCAGGCTGCACCCCGGCCCAATTAAATTAGAATCTTAGGGACTGAAGCCCAGGCAGTAGCATTTTTTTATTATTAACCAGATGATTCTAACTTGCAGCCACGCCTGCAAACAACTGTCCTAACTAAACTCTTGTGCAATGACATCAGCTTGAAAATGAAGTCACCTAAAACCGAGTTCGCCAGGTGTTTGAAAAGCAGGATCTAGAGTCCCTCATTGGCAGCTGTGTCCCGCGGCTTCCGGCTTCGCCTGGAGGTTCCTGCGCGCTCGTGGGAGGAGCTGCGGGAGCCCGGGCGAGCGGCTCCATCTGCTGGCGGCCAGGGCTCACGCTGGGTTTGCGCGAGGACTCGAAGAAGCTTCCCTTACTTTCTTTTGGGAAACTGAGTTAGGGAGGCTCTCGTTAGGGCTCTGCAGGAGTGTGTTGGCAGGCGTGCTTTTGTTTTTCGTTTTTCCCACACGTAACATGTCAAGAACGGACTTTAAGGGCTGTGAGTGACAGGGGATAAGCCTGCGCCTAGGAAGCCTTAGCAACGCAGCGCAGGGAGGGACCAGGCAGAGGTCGGTCGCGGCCCTCAGGGTTTCCCCGCTGACACCTTTTCATGAAAAGCATCCCAGACCTCCCAAAGCCAGGGAAAGTTGTAATCGGAAGGGACCTGAGATTGCGCAGCTGATGACCCAGACACTCAGAAGCCATGCCTAAGCGCTCGTTGATTACAGCTATCTGCGTGTTCTTATTTAAAGGCAGTGGGAAAAGTACCTTGTAGTATGTCTTGACTCCGAACAGCCTTGTGAACAGCACTAGTACTGTCATCCTTTTTGCAGATGAAGCGCAGAGAAGTCGGTAACTGTGCAAAGTCCCGCAGCCAGCAGGGAGCTGGGAACCGGGTTCCAGCCTGGCAAGACTGCAGCCGGGGCAGGAGGTCTGCGCCCTGGGTTTCAGAGTGCGAGAGTGCGGGGAGTAGTGCGGGTGGGAGCTTGTGCCGGGGCTCTTCACAACGAAGCAGCAGCGCTCGGGTCCCGCAGGCTCCGGCTCCGCGCTCAGCTTCCCTCCCTAGGGCTGGGGCGTGAGGCTCTCGCGGCCAGCAGGCGTCGCCGTTGCCCTTAGCAGCCAGGCCCGTTACCCAGGGCGCCGGAGTGGGGGAGGCGGCTGGGAGTCGGGGTGACGTCCCAGCGTGGTGGCCCCCGCCCGCGGTTCCCAGCCGCAAACCCCGCGTCGCCGCCGCCGCGCTCCCGGACCCTGCGGCCTCGAGCATGCGCAGAGCCTCGCGCGGGCCTGGAGCCCTCGGGTCCGCACCGCGCCCCGCCCCGCCGGCCGCACCCGCCCGCGGCTGCTCGGCGCCGCCCCGCAGGCCGTGACTTCCGGGCCGCAGCCGTCGCGGAGGGGCCTGGGCGAGCGCAGCAGCCGGCGTCCCCGCGCTGCCCGCCCGCCTCGCCCGGCCATGGCGGGGAGCAGCTCACTGGAGGCCGTGCGCAGAAAGATCCGCAGCCTGCAGGAGCAGGCGGACGCGGCGGAGGAGCGCGCGGGCAGCCTGCAGCGCGAGCTGGACCACGAGAGGAAGCTGAGGGAGACCGTAAGGGACCCCCTGCCCCGCCGGCCCCACTGGGAGGGCGTCCTCCCGGGCCGCGGCCCCCAGTCCCGCGCCGCCACCGCTGCGCACCTGGCGCACCTGGGCCAGCTGGCGCCAGCTCTGGGGAGGAGCCTTGTGCTTCGTCCTCGGCCGTGCTTTTTCCTTTCCGCCTGGCCCGTTAAAGTCATAGCTGCGTTGGGGTGGCGAGGGCGGTGTTGGAGCGGCTCTAAAAGCAGGGCTTTCCCGGGAAGGGCTTCATGTCCTGGGTGGTGGCGGTGAGTCACCCACCTGGCTGCAGGCTGCAGGCATTCTGGTCTCTCAGAGTGGGGAAGGAGGAGGTCACTCCTTTTGGAGCTCCGTCCCTTCCGGGAGGAGACACTGCCCAGGGGAACTTCGGGGTCTGGAGATGCTAAGCTGTGCTGTCCCCGACCCCGTGTTTCCTCAAGGCGCTGAAAGCCGATGGCGCTGGGTGCTGGGGAGGAGCTAACTTACACAGAATGCAACCCTGGTACCCCACCCTCTTGACCAGTCCTCTTCCCAAGTTCTCGTACTAGGAGATATTCCTTTGTTTCCCAGGCTGGGGTGGGGGAAGTTGGCTAAATGCGGTTACTGAGTGTATGCGCCTGCTGGCTCCCCCATCCCTTGCTCTGTGTGGTACCTGGCTCCCTTTCTTCTAGTATGGCAAATATGTCCGCCAAATGGGAACAGGAATTCAAAGGGAGCCTAGGTATTGGGCATTTGTCACTTCTGAGTGTGTATTTGAAATCAAGATGCTCAAAAACCTAGGGGATTTTATGGCAAGCAATAATGTGGTGTCCATCTGTGCTTAATATACCTGGGACTGTTCTGAACTGAGTAAATCTTTTCAGCTAAGCTTTTCTTTTTAACAGCTAATAGCTGTTAAAAACTTGCGGGCATATTTTGCATAAGACACGGAGAAGCAAATGAGTCCTTTTCAGAGAAAGACCTAACTAGGGGGAAGTTTCAGGTAAGATCCAGATAGAAACAAGGAGATGGATGAGCAAAAGATCACTTTCAGTGTTTGCCTTTGAAGAGCAGTAGGCACGAGTCTCCCCATAGCCCTCTGAACTTGGTGAGGTGATGAATTAATTACAACTGCCTGTCAGGCTGGCTACTAGCTGTCCTTGGAGGGTTTCGGTCAGTAGAACATGATGAATAAGAGCAAGAACTCTGGACCCGGATTGCCAAGATGGGAATCCTAGCTCCACTCCTCGCTAGTTAGAGACAGTGACTTAACCTCCTAATGCCGAAGGGTTGCGTGTGGACGGTAGTGGCACTACTGGCTGCTTAACCTGTGCAAGGAGGTTATAGCTTACAGCAGTCGGGTGCGAGTTCCCTGCTGCTAATGCTGGGCGCCACTGCCTCCTCCATCTCCTTACTCCAACTGCCCACCTAACAAGGGCTCTTAAAAATGCCCTGCTTGGCTCACGACATCCTGGGAACCCTCCATTTAATCAATAGTTTTTCTTCCAATTCTGTTGAACTTTAAATGGGGTGGGGAGTAGGCAGGGAAAGGATTGTGGGGGCCTGAGAAGCACTAGTGATGGAAGTAGAACTCTTCTCGCCCTAAGAAAAGGAATTCTAGCCCTGTACAGGGGAGAGAGCCTTGGGCTACTCCTGGCCTAATGATTGATGTTAGACATAAAAGACAAGTGACAGGCCGGCGATACAGCTCAGTGGCATGGCACCTGCCTGGCAAGCACAAGGTTGTAAGTTCAATCCCTGGTACCAAAAAAGACGAAGGACGTGAAGGCAGCATTATTACTTTGATAATCACCTTTTCCCCTGCGCCTCACTTTTCTAAACAGTGTCCCTCCGATAAGGACAAAGCTTTTATTCTTTTCCAAACTTTGTCAAGCATAGTTTAAGTCATTTCAGTGTTTTCAATAGTAGTTTTTTTTTAAAACGGGCCCAGAATCTTATAAAATAGCAACTTGAGTATATAAGACTGCTGAAGAGACTTAACAATTAAAAGTTGCTCCTCCCTTCTGAAACTGGGGCTTCAGCATAGTCCATTGAGGTCATTTTTAGGTCTCCTTTGGACTGTGAGTTAAATAACAACAGTAACAGTTTTGGCAGCAAAGATAAATGTGTAGTGACAAAGTCATGAACCAATTTGATGAGAGAGTTGGGGGCAATTCATACCTTCAGAGGTTCAGACAGGCTATCATTAATTGGCCCCATTAAGCCAGCACTTACCTTGGAAAAAGCAGCCGCCCTTGCTCTCCTCCTGATTTGTTTTTCCAAGGTGTGTGGGCTGTGCAAGTCTCGGAATGAGGGAGTGAGGCTGCTTTGCTTTATGTAACGGTTGAGTAGAGGTCTTCTAACCAGCAAGAATTTTGTTTGTTTTTGTCTTTTTTTTTTTTTCTTTAAACAAATAGACCCAACCCCCTTTCTTCTTTGGGATAGAACCCAGTGAACAAGGAGACTTAACATTTGCAGCCAGCAACTGGTTCTTAATAGGTAACTTTGTTAAATCATGGGAAATAAACTGGTTTTCAAGAATTCATCGCCCTCTTCCTCTTTATTTTGGAGGCCCGGAAATGGGTACATGTGTGCCTTCATTGGCACCCCCAGAGAGGCTGTAAATGGGATGCATGCTTGGGATTTCCACTTTCATATGTAGGCATGGCAGAGGTACCACAGTGCCCTGTTTGTGTCTGCTTTCCTCTGTTACACAGATGTGCCTCTTACATTGTAGGCCTAGGCACAGATAGAGGAGGCTGTGCTTATCTGCCATCCCAGGAGTGCCCCTAATGTCATCAGTGTTTTTTCCACCCTCCCTTTCCTTGCCATATAAGGGCAGAAGTTTAGTTTGGCTGTAGTCGGTCAGTCTTACACAGCAAGCTGGGTGACAGCCTGTCTGTATAACTACAGTTTGCAGGAAATAAAAAGGTTTGACCTTCGATCCTCCCGTGCTCCATTCTGGTTCAGACAGGACTTTGCAAACATATTCCAGAGGATTGGTTTTAAGGCTACAGTGTTACTCTCCTGTCTGTATTGCTTCTTTTAATTACCTTGACTATAATACTTTCTTTCCAAGTAAAAGTTGTTGCTGTTTTCAGGTTTTTGGTTGCATTGGTTAACACATCTGGAAGTCATGATAATCGTAGGTCTTATAATATTCTTTTTTCTGTTCCAAAGCTGATACAGAGTAAGCTTTTGCTGTACTGGGTGGGTGTGCCCTAGTGCTGTGTGGTACCTTGTGAGGGTGAGGGGTGGTGTGTGGGACCATTTTTTCTGTGCAGGTTGTCAGTCCCTTGCTGGGGACAGGGTGAAGGGAGTGTGGGCACACCCTTGACTTCTGTTTAAGTAGCTGGCGGTTCAGGTTCAGGGGGCGGGCATCCCTGAGGATCCTAAGGGTTGGAGCGCTAGGAGGAGCTTCACCTGTGCCATGCAGGAACACATCTGTAAGTCACCTTACCAGGGCAGCAGTCTCTAAGTAGCACATTCTGCTTTGGGACACAGTAGCACTTCTGAAATGTAAGAAACTAGCACCCCAAACTGAAAAACTTCCTTCGTGGGCAGTACTGACACACGGGCCCTTGGTAGAAAGAGTGCCCTACATTCCTGGAAATCACTTTTGCTTGGGTCTTGACCCTCCGGAGGCAGATGCCTTGTTGTCTGTATCTGCTTGTAAGTCATAGATGGCCAGGCGGCAGTAGGTTTGGACTGACAGGACCCACAGCACGTCCTTCTGACTGCTTGGGGGTGTGATGAAAGAGCCTTAGAGAACACCTCAGAGAGGCCTCCAAAGTGAGAAGCAACACCCAGAAGTAAAGCCAGTCACGGTGCCTTAGGAACAGCGCGTAATAAATTGGGGAAGAAGTTAAAATGAAAAGAACTTGACTTGATTTAAGAATTTAAACTTGAATCTGAAGGAACTGAAGATAATGTATGTCTGTTAGACCAGTCTGACAGGGTCCAGGGAGCCAGCAAAGCTGGGACTCTCCCAGGGGAGCTTGGGGACCTGCACAGCGGAGGCACCTGGGGCCCCTGTCCTGCTCTGAGCCCTGGGCGGTCCACGCTGGGTCCCAGACCAGAGAGCAAACACCCCATGTCCTTAAGTGAGCGAGCCATTCCCCCTTAGTGTTTGCTTTCCATTTTTCTCCCAGCCTTATCTGAGAAAGTTTGGAGATGAAAGGTGTGTTTAGTGATGGATCTTCAGAACTTTCTTCTGCTCGGGGGCTCTGCACCGGCTCTTCTTGGGGTGCAGTGGGGAGCAGTGGCACGGAACTCCAGTGTCAGAGGGGAGAGACACTAGTATGACAGCCACCAGTCCCAGGGCTTCCCTAATGTTCCAGGATATTGGAGGACAGTGACAGGGTTCACACAGCAGGCAGCCGAGGGGCACGCTCAGCGCTGGGTCTGAAGCCCGCTCTCCACTTGCTTCTCCAGGAAAGCTGGATGGGCTGCCCCTTAGGTCTGGCAGCCTCCCAGTGGAGGCGTGGAGGGTTGCTTGTTTATAGCACAGATCTGTGTTCGGCCCCTTTAACCTCATGAATCAGAATCTCTAGGGACAGGACCCGGAAGCTTGTATTTTTAATCCATATTTCCCAGTTGATTCTGACACCCAGCCAGGGACTCCGCCATTAAAACAACAAACCCCAAAGAGACCCTGCTTTGCAGGCTTCCCTTCCGGTGGCTCCCTGGGAAAGGCAGCCACCCATCAGGCCCCTCTCTGCGTGCAAGACTGGGTCTTGCCATCCCACCCCCATCTGGGCTCCTGTTCATCCCGAGGGCACCCTGTCGGAGGGTCCACAGGCTGGCACTTTCCAGGGCAGTAACCTAGAGCATCAGGGAGCCCAGGGTTCTGCAGATGGCCCCTGAGAGAACAAGGGCCATGAGCCACACAGCATTGGGCAGCTCAGTGCCAAGAACTAAGGGGGAGGGGAGAGGCCCAGGGGCACTGATGGGGGTGGGCGGAGGCAGGAATGAACCCAGCAGGGGGGCCATCTGCCCTCTGTAGGGGTCAGCTATGGCAACACAGGCTGAGCTGTTGCCCAAAGTTTCGTTCCCCAGAGTGTAAACAGCCTTCTGCCTGTGAGTACAAAGTCCTTGAGGTTTGGGCCCATACATATCTAAAATGGGACAAGGAACTTAAACAGTTGAGTACAAAAGTATTTCGGGAATCCTGTCACCATTTATCTGACAGCCTATGGCATTTACTGTATTTTAAATATTAATAATCAGGGGAAAGTGCTTCTGAACATGTGGCGAGACACTCTGCAGAGGTTTATTTGCTCCTCATTTCTGTTCCCACTTTCCGGATGGTTTGCTTAGCCACTGCCCTGCCTCATCTCTCATTCATAAAAAGTAGAATTTAACCAGAAATCGAAGATACAGAAAAGTGATAGTCTCTCACCTGAACCAGAATATTCCTTTAATATATTAATCTTTCTGGTTTTTTCTTTTTAGTAGGCCTTAAGATTTTTAAAAGGCAGTTTCCTGCATGTAAGAAATTTGCTGTCCCTATTACCCTCACCCTTAGAAAAGCAACTCCGAATCAGTAGTCACTTGTCAGGCATTCCTAGTGCGTCCCGGTTAGTTCCTGTGCAGTAATAATGACTGACTTTTGGGCTGTTTTAAGTATTTTTTGTCTTTCACTGTAGTTGAAGATGCCCCATTCACCTCTCCTCCCAGAATAGAATCTGACATTTAAATCTTACCAGTCCAGATGAACAAAGAATGAAATGTTGTCCTTTTCCTTTAATTCAAGGCCGTGACTACAACCTCTCTCTAACTGTGAGTGCATTGTATTCTGTGGCATGAGTCCATGAACTAGGAAAATTATTTCTGTTTAAATTAAGTTGTTTTCACTTACTTGGTTGAGTAAACATTTATTGGACCCATACTCTAAAGAGAAACGATTTTCTGGATGTCAGCAGGGTAGAGTTCAGTAAAGAAGGCAGAGGTGTCTAGCTGGGCATGGTGGCACACGCCTATAGTCCCAGCACTCAGGAGGCTGAGGCAGGAGAATCATTGAGTTTGACACAGCTTGGGCTATAAAGTGCGTTTAAAGCCAGCCTGAACTGTAGAGTGAGGCCCTGTCTCAAAAAGACAAAAAAAAAGGAGAGAGAGATGTATGTAGAGAACTATCATAGTGTGTATTGTGATGCTTTGAAAGCTCCCAAATGTCCTGAAAACCCATCACCCCATGATAAGTACACATCCAAGGGCTGCATAAGCTACAATACAGAAAGTATTGTATTTCCAAGAAAGAAGCGTTTTATTTAACCAATGTCAGTACAGCTTTTCTGCTTAGGTGTTTCTGGTAGCAACCTTGACTCCTAAGAAAGTTCAGGAGACTTAAATGAAGCACCCTTGGGAAATCTGTCCTGGTCCTGTGAGTGGTTCCTGTATGACCACTTATTCCATAGAGGGGTTGGAGACGGGGTCTTAGGTTGTATCTAGTCTCCATATGGTATGTATTTTAAAACCACTGCACTTTTTAAGTATTCAGTACCTTTGTAAGTGACAGGGTAGCTCAGGAAGGAGTTGAATGACAATTCCCCATTCCCAGCTCCGGTTGTACTGCTGCCCCACAAGGCCCAGACTTAGTGTCCAAAGACGCCCCCGTCGCCGTCTCCCCGTCTCTGAGATGCCTTTCGTTCTCTCTGCCCAGGCTGAAGCTGACGTAGCTTCTCTGAACAGACGCATCCAGCTGGTTGAGGAGGAGCTGGATCGGGCTCAGGAGCGTCTGGCCACAGCTCTGCAGAAGCTGGAGGAGGCCGAGAAGGCAGCAGATGAGAGCGAGAGGTGAGGCCGCCCCGTCCAGCCCCTGCAGCAAGCCTCCCCTCCTGGTGCAGAGAACAGAGGTCTGAGAATGTCCCAGCCCTTGGCGGGTGATCGCCGTGTGTGGTTTGGTTAGCGCTGTCTGTTTAACAGACCAACAAGAGAGATAGGCACGAACACAAAAAGTTTCAGGCCTACTCAGTGGTTCTTTCATTACTGCTGACCAAACAGCAATTGTGCTTTAAAAAAAAAAAAAAACTACTACTACTAATAATATCCCAAGGAGTCTTAGGCCTAGGAACTGTGGGCTGTCATTTATCGGATGGGAGGGAGCTTAGATAAAACAGAAATTAAGTTCTGCCGAGTAAGTCATTTGGGCTGGGGCTTAGTACAGATAGGACACGCACACAGAATACAGCCAGGTGCTTGTGGCTCCCCCAGACTTCCCACCCCAAGACTCAGCTTCGTGGTAGTAAAGGAAAACCATGGTGGTGTAGTCTGGCGGCTCACCTCATGCGTCCTAGAAGGCGTTGTCTTCCAGAAGGCTGCTGCTTCTGTGTCCTGCTCTGGAAGCTACCGTATTTCTGCCATCCATTAGAAGCGTCTAGCTCCTCCGTGAGAGGAGAGGGGCCTGCCATAGGGATGGCCTCGTGGAGCTGCCTGTCCTGTGACCTGGGCAGGCAAATGCAGTCGGTCCTCCTGTCCCTTTGTCCATCTTCGGAGGGAGCCTCTGCTCCCTGCCACCGCATACAAAGGGTGATCTCAGACTTTGGGGATAAAGAAGCTTTTAAAGTAGCGTTTTGAGCTCATTTTGCTGCTTAGCCTTTCTTTACTCAACAAGTGTGTTGGGCTTCTTTAAAATGACCAGACATCACTTACAGTACGTGCACCACAGTATCACTGTAGCCGACCTCTTCCTGAAATATTTCTGTGATGTGAACCTTAAAGGCAGTCTCATAATAGTAGATCATAAGACAGAAATCAATTGCTCTGATTCCATGGTTTCACAAGGGAGAAAACCTGAGCTCGGAGGCTGACATCTCTTGGTCCAGAACTGACAGTATGTTTGTGGTTGGGCCAAGACTAGGGCTCAGGTCTCCTTAAATAAATTCTTTATCAAAAACTAGTGGTTTCTTGGGAGGCTGAGGCAGGAGGATGGCCACAAATTAGAGGCCAGCCTGGGCTACCAAGTGAGCTCAAAGCCAGCCAGAACTGCATAGCAAAACACTGCCTCAAAAAGACCAAAAAAAAAAAAAAAAAAAAAAAACCCTAGCAATTTGTTTCTTATTGCCTGGTTAAATTTGGTCGAATCAAGATTTCACTTGAACGTGACTTATTATTCCATAGATCTGTCACACATCACAGATGAGGTCGTTTTAGGAGATGTAGCATTGTGCCATAGGGTCCAATGTGCACCGAGCGTAAAGACAGTGTTGTTCCCATCTCCCAGAGCCCCTATGGAGAGCAGATTTGATTATAGGCAAAACTGGGTTCCTGAGCTGAAGAGTTCTGTTGAATCCAGGCACCCATTTGTACAGGTCTGAAGCGGTCAGTTAGCAGCAGCTTCCTGCAAGTTAGTCTAGTATTTTTGCTAGTAGTCAGTGGGGAAAGAACCTTCTTCATAGAAAGAGGTACCTGAAGATAAATTTGCTTTTGTTTTAGATTTGCTCCCTTTGAAGCAGAGACCTCTTCTCTCAGGAAATTCCAAATTCCACCATGTGGTGAACAAATGAAGCGCAGTGGCCTTCTGCGCCTCCAGGCCTTCCGGGTTCACACAGGACCTGACACTGTAGCTTTTGTTTAACATTAGGTGCCTGGGCAGTTTCAGCAGTACCCAAAGTGTGAGGTTTCATTCATAATGAACGGAGAGAAATGTGTGTCTTATTTCTGCCTTCCACTCTGGAAAGTCTTGCTTCATCGTTTGGGAAATAAAAGTGCCTCTGTGCTCTTCTGGTCTGCCGTGAGCCGGGGGCCCTGCAGACCGTAGCAGCATAGCAGGCGTCCGGGGTGGTCACCTCTGACTTGGTTTTTCTGCCCGTCTTTCTCTTCCAGAGGCATGAAAGTCATTGAAAGCCGAGCCCAGAAAGATGAAGAAAAGATGGAAATTCAGGAGATCCAACTGAAAGAGGCCAAGCACATTGCTGAAGATGCCGACCGCAAGTATGAAGAGGTCAGTTCCTGGGGGCTCCTGCAGCGGCCTTTGGAGAGCCGTGTCCAGCCTCGATTCCTGAGCGAAGCAGTCTGCTTCCTTGGTAGAAACGAGTGGCTTTGAGAAGCCAGATCCCTTTGTCTCCAGATCATGTTCTCTATTTGATCCTGCTGGGGAACCCCAAGCTTTACCACAAAGCCAGTCAGCAGCACTGGGAGAGGGACCAGCCCTACCCCAAAAGACCCCAAAAGATCAAGCGCACAGGGCCCTTGAGAAAGGAGGTTCATGCTGTCGAGGTGCAGGTAGTTCTTCCCGGTGCCCTCGCCAGCAGTCCAGTGTCGGGGCCAGAGCTGCTCGGCAGTCGTGGAGGCCTCCCCTCTGGGGTGGCAGAAACCACGGTCAACACAGGTGCTGAGGTGGGCCAGTGCCTGCCTCTGCTCACCTGGGACCTGCTAGGGAGCTAGTCATGGTGGCACAAGCTTGTAATCCTGGCTGCTCGGGAGGCCGAGGCCGGGGGATTGCCAGTTCAAGGCCAGCTTGGGCAACTCAGCAAAGTCTTACTTCCACATTTAAAAAGGGATCGGAGATATAGCTCAGAGGCAGAGTAGCCCTGGACTGCAGTACCATCAAAATGAAAACCGCCAGGGACAGCGGCTCTAACGTGACTCCCGAAGTTCTTGTTTTTTTTGTTTTTTTTGTTTTTCTATTTTTAAAAAAATTTTATTTAAAGAAAAAAAACAAAAACAGAAAAAGTGTAGAAATAATACATAATTACAAAAAAATAAACAGTAAGAAATCACTAGTTGATAAATTACATACTGTCATCTTGGAAATAGTTGTTCATGTTGCAAAAGTAAAGCATGCAAAGTGGACAAATAAACAGCAAGACTGCAAAAAGTTCGGTTCAACTATCCAACAAAAACTTAGTAATATGTTTATCAATCCTACAAACCTAAACATACATGCAGTTATACCCTTTAGGGAAATTTCTTGTCCTCTCTTTTTTATAATATCTTGTTTTCTTTTTTGGGTCCTGTCAGGCCTCCTCTTCCCCTCTTTTACCATCTGCAGATTATGTCGTCCTGACTAACTTTGGCCGGCTCCCAAGGCCCCTGTGTTCTCTCAGGCTCTGTCTTCCCCGAACCCGTGCTGGACATCAGCCCTTTCCCTACCTGTTCACACGGCAGCTTCTCCTGCCTCCTTCCCTGCCTCCGAGAGAAGGGTGCTGACGTGCAGCAGTTCTTAGATTTTCAGTGGGGCTTTTTGGCAGTCCCCAGCTCGTCGGTCTAAAATGGGCCTTCTCACCCTGCTATTTTTTTTTTTTTTTTTTTTTTTTTTTTTTTTTTTTTTTTTTTTTTTTTGGTACCGGGGATCAAACTCACGACCTCACGCTTGCCAGGCAGGCGCTTAAGCCACTGAGCTAAATCCCCAGCCCCACCCTGCTATTTTTGAGAATGCAGGTGTCCTGTCCCTTCCTCCCCCGGTTCTCTGGCTGCTGTATAGTTTTCGCACTGTGGTGGGCTCAGGCTTCTGAGACCCCGCACCGTAGCCTTCCATGCTGGGTCCTGTGAGCAAGGCCTCTGGCCTCCTCCAGTCACGCTTTGGGGGAAGAGTGTCCGTGTCCCCTTGTAGCTAGAGATCGTGAGGGGCTGGTGGCGCCTGACCCCCTCTCCTGGAGCCACAAAGCACATGAGCCCCACGGGGCGTTTGTCCTCGTTTCTCCCCCTGCAGGTGGCCCGTAAGCTGGTCATCATTGAGAGTGACCTGGAACGCGCGGAGGAAAGGGCCGAGCTCTCAGAAGGGTAAGCCGGCCAGCGACAGGCCATGTGCGGGGCGCTGCAGTGCAGTGACTAAACAGCATGACCGTCTGGCAGCTGCACCTTGACCTGCCCTGCTCCGGGCTCCTGCACGCTCATTCATCGAGGATGAGCCTCAAGTGTGGAACCCGGAGGCTCGCGTGGGGTGTCTGTGCGTGAATGCGTGTATCACTGCATGCCTTACCTGCACACTGATTTTGTGAATGGCCTTGTGCATTTCCTGTGTCCACTAACAGCCAAGTTCGACAGCTGGAAGAACAATTAAGAATAATGGATCAGACCTTGAAAGCATTAATGGCTGCAGAGGATAAGGTACTGATGGCTCACGTGTGGTTTAGGTTTAACCGCAACCCAGACGTCTCTCAGCTTCCGATGCCTCCTGGTTGGTTCGGTGTAACGACTGCACCTTCACCACACCCTCTGCTATCTATATCTTGCTTCAAGTGCTTTCTCTTGGTCCTGTATGCTCCTTCGTTTTCCCTTCGTAAATGCTCTCGGGGGCTGCCGAGCAAGAAGCCAAATCATCACGCTTCAGCCTTGTTCAGTGTTTGTCACCTGCCTTTCCACTGTGGCGAGCTGGCCAGAGGGCAGTGTCCATGGTGAAACTGATGGTTTGGCTACTCGAAGGCGGCCCCTTCATCTCCAGGACTTGGTTCTCACTTTTTCCCATCCTTCTCCTTTTTTCTCTCCTCCTTCCTCTGCCTTGTCTCCCACCCTTTCCGCCTTTGATCGAAAACATTAGCAAATGTGCCGAGCTCGAAGAAGAATTGAAAACTGTGACGAACAACCTGAAGTCACTGGAGGCTCAGGCTGAGAAGGTAGGCCCAGAGCACGCACGGCGTGGGGACGGCACCTTCTGAGGCCTGCTCGAAAGAGGACACAGCGGCACATCGGGTGTCTTAGTACTGGGCGGCATTTGGAGATGCCTTTCTGATGGTGGCCGATACTGGGTTTTTCAATTTTTTAAATCGAGAATGTGTGTTATGTTGGGTCCATGAGTCACCAATTTAATCTCCACCACGTGCCAGGTGGATAAGTTATCTCGTGCTCATCCCGTGTAAAACAATAGGCAGGAAAGCAGAGAATGCGTGGTCGTTGCCATTCGATACCAGAGGCTCTGTTACCTCTAGGAGAGCTTTAACATCTGTCGACTGAGCTGGCACGTGCTTCTGTGTTAGAGTTAGAAGTTGCGGGATGGCAAGCCACAGCCTGACCGCTGGAACGCTCTTTCTAATTACAGTACTCGCAGAAGGAAGACAAATACGAGGAAGAGATCAAGGTCCTCTCTGACAAGCTGAAGGAGGTAATCTTACGAGCATTTGAGATGAAGCAAATTGCATTTTAATTAAACTTATGTCCTGGAGCTGGTCGGTCAGAGCTTTCTCGTTTTAAAGTCAGTACTAAACCACAGGCAGGGATATTTGGAAATAGTCTGGGAGCAAACAGGCTGTGGTAGCTGCCATTGCTGATGATGGCGACGAACGCACTCCTTGTCTCAGTGGCCTTGCACGGCGACGGGCCTGGGTTTCGTTCTGTAGCTTTCGCCTTGTTTATAGCTACTGGAACTGTGCAACTTCCCAGCTTTGACTCAAGTAAATTAAATCCTTGCAGGCTGAGACTCGGGCTGAGTTTGCAGAGAGGTCAGTAACTAAATTGGAGAAAAGCATTGACGACTTAGAAGGTAAGCTCTTCAATAATTGTTTTCAGTTCAATCCTGAGAATTGAATAGTGACCTGGAAAAACAATCATCCAATCCAAAAGCATTCCCCTCGGCACTCATCTGCTCTCTCACACTCTCTTCCCCAATGTCCTCTGGGGTTTTCACCTGTGCCTCTTACACTCTTGGACCTGAGGCCTCAGTCCCTGGTGTCACTGGTTACCTGCCCAGCAGCACATGTCTGTTTGTGACGACAAATGCCACGCAGCTTTCCTTCACGTTCCTCAGCATCGTGGCAGGGTTGTTCCATGTTGTGCAAGGTGCTCGCTAACAGGCGAGAATGACTACGGCGTATTTTGTATACTCACTGGAACCTTCTAATTGTCAGAATGATGTGGGTTTGTGTTAGACTCCACCTGTCTTCTTGTGGGGCTGAATTCAATGGAAGTGCTTGAGGTTTTCTAAGTCCTCCCTTAATGTTGGTGTATATCCCAAAAGGGCGGAGGATGAGAATCAATAGGACATTATATTTTGAGATTATGGTCATGAATTTCTCCCCTGAAGCATTTGGTTTTATTTGCCCACTCTTCCTCACAGAAATGCTAAATTGTGAGCTTTGAGGCCTGTGGAGTGTTAGCTGGGGCAAAAAAAAAATATTGCAGGCAGAGAAGAGAAGGGACTGGAGGTTGTGTGGATAATCACTGAGATAGCAAAGAAGACAGAATGGTGACCGGGCTCAAGACAATCCACCCATGGGCAGCAGAGTAGAACTGCGTCATGATTGAAATAGTACATTGCAGGCTTTGCCGCCACCACCATAAAAAAGGGGACTTTATGCTTTTTAAGCCACCTGGACCAGGAACATGCAGCCTAAGTGGGAAGACCACAGGTGTCATTTAAATGACACTAAAAAAATGAGTATCTCAGTCTGGTTTGGTCAAGAAGTCGGTGGCTTGAAGGAGGCTCTGTCAGGATTATGGGCCATAACCACAAATCCCCCTTCCAGAATACCACCGCCTCGAGGTGCTTTTTCCACCTTTTATAGCTGCAGGGAGCTGGCTGCTCCGGCATAATGAAAATACAGCTCTGTAAAAAAAAAGGCGTTCCATCACAGGCCAGGAAAGACAGCCTCCTGTGGGTTTGTTTAGGACTGGATGTAGTTTTCTCATACACCTACCATATTTGCTGTGATTTTCATATTGAGTCTTTCTCATTTTATTTTCTAATGGGTTTTGTTCTCTTTGTTTTTGTTTCAATTCGTTTAAAAACAAAACGCACGCCTCCTGCACGGGCCACCTGCTGCGGCACCAACCCCTTCATGCATTGCCCTTTCTTTGCTGCCGGGTCGGGATGGCACCTGGGCCGCCCGCTCACCCTCCATCTCTTGGTCACTCTCCATGTCCTTGCACCTCTGCCTTCCACTTGCTGGTCCTAGACGAGCTGTATGCTCAGAAACTGAAGTACAAGGCCATCAGCGAAGAGCTGGACCACGCTCTCAACGATATGACTTCCATGTAAATGTCCATGCACCCGCCTGCTCGCACCTGCGCGCTCCTGCTTCTGTGATAAGCTCGCCACCGCCCCCTCCTTCTCCGCCACCTCCATCCTGACGCCTTTCTGTTTGCTTTCTTGCATCACCTAGGCTAGTCGTTGCTTTTTTCACATTGTACTAATATAAAGGCCAAGGTAGACTTAAGTCTGGACCAACTGTTTCCCCTTCAGAATTCTTTAGTGTTTCCTAAATGCCGACATAGATGGTCCCACTGACCGATGAGCCAGAGTATGAGTGACTGTGAGCTCTCTACTTTTAAGAAATGAAACTAGACGCCAGTAAAACTAGAAGGCCGCACAGTGGTTCAGGAACTTCTCAGATACCGAAATTGGTTTCCTGAGCCCTCAAGTGCGGTATGATCATTTTATAAAAGAAAGGTAAGTGCAAGGAAACCCCAAAGTATCAGGTGACGGAGGATCTGAGAAGTCAGCACGACTCACTGTAACCTAGAGAACAGGTCCGTGAGCTGTCATCTCTTCCTCGCTTGCAAGCATTCCACAGGCAAGGGGTACTCTGCCGAGTAACCCAGCCAGTAACTGTTTATATCACAAAGAACCACAGTGCTCACAGGAAGCATTTGGGGCCATGAAACACAGCTTACACCATCCGAATCTGGACATCTCTCACAAGACAGTGACAGCAGCAGCAGGTCACCTTGTTCTCCTGAGGTGACTGCTGCTCACACACAGCTGACTGCCATGTTACTAACCCAGCGCGAGCATTCATCTTGTCGGCCTCTCTTATTCTAACCTGGAGAGTTTCACAGGCAACTCTGGACTCAGATGCCACAGTGGATTCCTTTTAAAAGCTGGAGCTGCCCCATTCTGCTTTTTACTCATGTAGTGAAACTTACTACTCACGTAGTAAGACTGTGGCATTGTGCCTGCCGCCTTGGAGGTTGTAGAGTCCCCACCCTCAAGGGAAAAAGCCCTTAGAGTACTGTCACCGTGCGAACTAAACCAGGGAGCAGATTTCTCTCCCTCATTTGTAAATGAGGGGTGGGTCCTCCCAGTGCTAAAATGGGGTGGTGGTATATGGCAGACTTTCAACATCCTCCAAGTGGGGTTCAGTTAAACATTTGTTTTTAAATTCTGCTTGCAAGTCTTCCTGGCAGTTGGCCCATGACGCCCCCGGGCACAGATGCCGGTGGCTGTGTGTCTGCCCCGAGGGTGCAGCTGGCCCTGGGCTTTGCATGTCTGCCGCTTGCCTGGATAGCGTGTGCCACTTTCACGTGTGTGTTCGGTTTTCCCTTTTCCATTGTGCCACTTTGTTTTCCTTTATCTCCACCCTTTTGTCTTCACACAGATAAGTTTCTTTGCTTCACTTCTCCCAAGACTCCTTCAGCAGGCCGGATGTCCCACCTCTCTGAGCTCTGCGTTTGTCTCTCCTCCAGCTGGCCCCGGTTCTTTCCTTTAGCACCTGCCTGGGGCCAGGCACACTGCTTTCTGTTGTATAGTTGGTTCCAGTGTAAAATAAACACTGCGTAAGCTGTTTCTGTTTGCTCTTCTTTTTACCTCTTTATTTATTGACATTTTCATTTCATCACTGAATAAAACCACAATTCTGCTTCATGCATATAAGGGTTAATTTTGGCTGCTGCTTTTCTTTTTCTTTCTTTCCTTTTTTTTCCCCCTCATTCTCGGCATCATACATTATTTTCAAGGTTTCAAATGCAGTAGTTACTTCCAGAACTCTTAAAAATAATGCCCATGCCTCTGTCCCTCTGAGAGTTTTGGTTTCCAGAAGCTGTAGTGAGATCCAGGCAGGCATCTCTGGTTTTTAGAAATCGTGATGCCCCAGGGGCGCAGGGCCCAGGGCCTGCTGGGAATCAAGAGTGGCCGAGCAGTGTCCCCCTTTGCCAGAGGTTCATATGGGCTGTGTTGCTACGTAGAGTGCGTGGTTCAGGAGGGACCACACAGCTGTCCCGCAGGGCTGGGACTTTCTATAGTGGAAAAGATAGAAAAGAATTTGAGTTTAAATAGTGTAACTTGTGGTCGTCAGTCATCCTTTTATAGCACAAAGATGAATTCCAGCTGTTTTTTGTTTTTAAGTATAGTCATGAGTTAGGCACCTACATTTTGATCATGATAGTGACCCCTTAGGTTTTCTAGATAGAATGGCTGTGTTCAGGTCATGGTTTATTTTTGTGCCCCCAAGGATACTGTTTATTCTTCAGAAAGGATTGTGCCTACGTAACCTTGGTTTTTGAAAGGTGGGCTTTCCTCCTATTTGTAGGCATTTAAAAACTACAGCCATTGCTGTTGATTCCCCCCCCCCAACAATCTTTATGGAAATTATTCAGAGTACAGTTGTTTTATTTGATCTTCACTATCGTACTTCACAACAGCACAGCACAGGTTTTTTTTTTAAACTGCATAGTTAGAACTTCCAAATCCCCACCATCTCTCCTTCCCAGTCAGTCTGGCTCTGCCTCTTCCACGTTTGCAGTGTGGGACTCCCCATCTGCCCTGTATATGGCGCGGTTCACCCCGGAGGGCTGATCCACTCTCTACTCAGTTTGGATGAGCTCTGCATGCAGTGTCAGCTGGTCTGCAAAGTCTTAAGAGCACAAACAAAATACTTTTTTAAAAGAAGGCTATGAATTACATTAGACTTTTTAAAATTTAGAACTTGGATAGTGTCTCTCCTTGAGAGTGTGAAGCCTTCTGTAAGTTTTGGTTTTTCTTCTTGTAGGGCCTCTGGCCTGCTTTTGACCATGATTCCTGCCTTGTTCCCTTTTAAATTTAAGAGCAAGGGAAGTGACCCCTTCTCTGAGTAATCCTGCCCCTGACAGTGACGGCGCTGGAGGGTCTGCCGAGCAGATGTTCGGCTGAGTCTGGAGGTGCAGCCATCTCTGGGACTCCATCCAGAGACTGCGCACGGGCGGGGAGAGGGAGGGGATCAGCATGGCAGGTCCTGAGTAACCTGAGGAGGATGAAGAGCAAGGTGAGTTTGTCGAGGAGTTCAGGCTTCTAGTCAGAGGCCCGGCCATAGCTTCCTCTGCTGCTAGAGGCTCAGCTGGACCAAGCCAAAAACATGGCTGACACTGGGCCCCAAAGGCCTCAGCCATCAGGGATTCTGGTTAGAGCAAGAGGGAAACACTTCCAAGCATACACAGGAACACATAGGCACGGCCGCTGATGGAGAGCAGGCCCAGAGAAGGCTGCGCTAGGGCTGGGGACCAGTGTCACGTGGAGCTGATAAACACTGGCCCTCAGGTTCTCTAGGGTTTCTCCAGAGCTCATCCCTTCCCGCTGGGGAGGACATTTGGGCTCAGCAAACAGACATCCCACCTACCCTTGGTGGCTTTTTCCTGTGACAGTAATGTAAATGGAGAACCAGGGTTCACACTTTGTAACCCCCAAACATAGGCAGCATGAAAGATACTAGGAGGCAAGGGCATAGCTGTACTAGAAGCCTTACACACACACACAGCTGGGAAGAGATGAGTGAAGTGATTTGGAACTGCTAAATATTGTGCAGTTTGAGCCAATAAGGAACAAGAAATAATTGGGACTGGGAGCCACCTGGACGAGGTGGCAATTACACATTAATACCTGGAACAAATTCTGTGACCAGAATCGTGGGAAGAATGAAGTTCATAAATCAAGGTGCTGCTGTGTTCAGGACATGCAGATGATCACGGAGGAAAGGCAGCAGATACAGAGCCCAGCGTGGCACAGTGAAGTAATAAACATAAAACACCTCCTCCATCTCCTACCATGTAAGGGAAGAGAGTTCGCAGTTTTCCGCCAGGCCTGGGGCTGCCAGCAACGTGTTTTTTCCCGGAGCGGTGGGGTTTTTAGCTGCCAGGATCTTGATTACCAGGTCAGGCAGTCGTTGCTGTTGCAAGCAGCCACTGAGACCCCCAGCCAGCCTTGGTAGGTGTCAGCCTCTTGCTTGTTGTTAGACGTCTTCTGGATCTTTGCATACAGACTGAGTTGTGGGGTTGGCGTCCTTGCTGCTTGAGCGGATTGCACATCAGACCACTGAATTTCTATCATGCTGGTGGTCTTGCTGCACATTTTCGAGGTTTTGCTCATTGCGTGCACATCCCCTGGCACCAAACGCCAATGCCATCCTCTCTAACTGAACAGGCAGCGTCTCAAAGAGTGTGGGTGAAAATTAGTGCTTGAACTTTTGCTGTTTGGATCAGCTAACGGTGGCAGTGTTGGATGAGAACCCAGAATTTGTATCCTGTATCCTGGTGATTGGGGGAAGGGCAGGGAGCTTAGCTGTGTGTTCTGAAAATGTCCCTGCTGCTGAGCGGTAGCACCCAGTCGGTATGTGAGTGGGAAGCCTGCCTTGGAGGCAGAGGATGGGTTTGTGGGCAGAAGTGGGCAGGTGAAGGCCCAGCCTGGCACGCTCTGAGCCCCAGAGAAGGGCGGGTGACCTGTGGGTTCGCCACCAGCCAAGCCACAGCTCCCGGATCTGTAGCCCCCAACCACACGCACAAAGGACTAACTCCCAAGGCAGCTTCAGTGAGGCTGAGAGAGACATTCACCCTTTCTTCTCCTGTCCTCTTCCCCCCTTTCCCTTCAAGTCAAGAGTGCACTTCTGGCGCCTCCTTCCTCTGCTGGGCCTTTTACCGTCTGCCCTTTGACCATGCGGGACAGATGGCTGTGGGCTAAAGGTAGAACACGTGCCGCACGGCCGTCGCTGTCCCGCCCGAGGCGGACCTCTGCTCTGTTCTGTCAGCTGCCTCTCCCCATGTCTGGCTAACCTCTCTTCCTTCCTTCTGCCTCCTCTCTTCTGCTAACACGCTTGCTGACCGGTACAGATCAACTCTACCAGCAACTTGAGCAAAACCGACGCCTAACTAATGAACTAAAGCTGGCCCTGAATGAGGATTAAAACTTACGTGAGAGAACACTAGGGCTGAACTCTAGGAATGGAGCCCATTGCAGGAAACCTTAAGACTGGCCAGCCTTCAACTCCGAGGGTTGAACACCATTTGCTTTCTGCAAAAACGTAAATGAAAGGAGTTAGCTGCAGGCGGCCCTTGCCTGTATTTCTCTCTATATATAACTGGAATAATTAAGGTCTGTTTAATCCCAAACATCTTTTACGGTAAAATATACATATTGTGTATATGGATAAATATTTATAACAGCCAGTTTAGCATTCTTCTTTGAACTGATACAGAATGAGAAGCAAAAAAACAAAACTCCCCACAAAAAACTGAGTACTACTTTAAGTATATGTACGCTTTATTCCATGTATCCCTAATTCCCTCCCATCTGGTAGAGTGTTTGAAATATGATTAAATGTACTTATGCTTGGGCAAATAGCTTTTGAAAACAGGACCTCATGTCAGAAGCCCCTGGTTGTCGGAAAGGTAGGCTTTGTGCAGTTTCAGTGTTGTTGCAACCTGGTGAGAATGCTAATAATAGAATCCTTTAAAACAAATATTAAGAGAATGTCCTAATGCAGTGTGCATGAAACATGTCCATAACTTCGTGAGCAACAGAAATAAATCATTCAAAAATGTCACCAGAAACCCTATGTCATCGCTGTGTCCCGAGAGGTTGCGATGCAGCCAACTCCCAGACTTTACCTGCCTGTAACTCCCGAGTGTGCTGGTGCCCTATTAACTGCTCCAGTTGTAGAACGGTGCTGCCAGCTCTTGGGTTCTACCTGTCCCTAGGCCCACAACCCACGACTGGCGGCCTGTCACAGCGCCACCCTGCGTTTGAGTTTGATCCCCAGGGTGGGTCGCTGGTGACGGTGTCCCAACCGTGCTTGGGGGTCAGAGCCCCTTCCCCTTTGGAGACCTCTGTCTGGAAATGAGTAACGCCTTAAAGCATGCGTAGTTCTAATCGCTCCTCCTGCGTTTGTGATTGATGTTTGCCTGCCTAAATGTACAAACCACCTCTGTGTCCGAAGCGCAGCTATTCATGACTTAATTTTCTAATCCCACCACAGAGAAAGTGGCTCATGCCAAGGAAGAAAACCTTAGCATGCACCAGATGCTGGATCAGACTTTACTGGAGCTAAACAACATGTGAAAATCTCCTTAGCTGCGGCCACATTCTTTCATTTTGTTCTGTCGTTTTGTTTTGTGTTTGTTGTTTTAACACCTGCTTATGGTGAAACTCCTTAAATGCATTTTTTATTTGCTTTTACCACTGTCACAGAACAAAGTATCGGCTAGAGCAGGGGGCAGGGAGAACACCAAGGCAAACCTCCATCAGGGCGCTAATGGTTTCAATGTGCCATTTCCCAGGGTGACATTGCCACACTTTGTAGAGTTTAGCCCGCAGTTTGCTTAATCCATGTAGGAATCGTCACTGAAGCAGAAGAGATTTCCACTCACAGTGCCAATGGTAGGGGCAACAGGAAAATGGACGTTGGAGACACAATCAGGTGTAGATTGGTGCTACTTTAAACGAAAGGTCTCCCTGTGGCCTTTTGTTCCGCATTGTACAACTTAGGATTCTGTCTGACACTAATTTATTTTGTCCTGGGTTTTACTACGAGATGAGACTTTGCAGCCCAGATTCCTGCAGTCACTAAAGCCAAGGGTTGGGAAGCCAAGCTGCTCTTCTGAGACTAAAGTCCTTTCTGACAGGCACACTCACAGCCATTGCAGCCCTGTAGAGTAGAATTCCACGGGATTTCCACCCTTCCCAAATCTCCATGTCAAAGTGAAAGATTGAGGCACTACATGCAATTGGTGAAAACAAACCATTTTCTTAAGAATTATAACTATATGTAAACATTGTATAATGATGTGGAATAAAATGCACATTTTAGGACATTTTCTAAACCAGGCAGTCGTGTCGTTTGTATATTTTTTCCTTCATGAACTTCACACCGCGTCGGATTGACCTTCCTGTCTTCACACAAGGCTTCTTTAAACGGTACTGGGGAAGCCGGCCTCACGCGTCGACTGCTACTTCTGAAGCACTGAAGACGGCGTGATGGCGTTGGTCCTGTAAAGTTGCAGCAGGCAGGAAAAGCCCTTTCCAAAAGTCATCCTCCACCCTTTTTGGTGTACACCTGCCTGGCTGTGGAGGATGGGATATTTTTTCCCTGACATATTAGCTGATTCTTCAGCAGTGGTATGTGCACGCACCCACCAGGGGGTTTAATGGATCGCATTTGTTCTTGTCCCTGGCACTTCGGCTCCACTAAAATGGATCTTTGTGATTGTTCTGTTTTCTAATTCCTAAGAGTCTGAACTTTCAATGAGCCTTCATTTTCAGACCCTAGCCATCGTTCCCCGGCTCTTGAAGACAGAGCATGCATGGATAAACTAAAGCATTAGTAGTTGACTTAGGTTGTGCTGCAGTGGAGGAGAAAAAGACACCAAAAGCAAACATGATAGAATGGAAGTAAATAAAAACTCAACGGCATGCAAGTGTGAGACTTTTAGGCAAAAGCATTACATGTCTGTGCAGCTGTTCTTCGTGTGCTTTTCATCAGCTGTCTCTGCAGAAAGACGAAGGCTTAAGGCAGAGAACCCAGCAGGAGTCTGGGGTCCTGGCTTTTAGACCTATTTCCGGGGAGAGGTCCCCTTTCCCAAAGCAAATGGTTGCTGTCGGTCTCAACTGTCCCACTTCCAGCCAGGACTCATGGCCCACGTGTCATTCCTCCATTCAGGTTGCTATGATTAGGGGTTTTTTTTGTTTTGTTTTGTTGTTGGTTTTTTTTGTTTTTTTTTTTTTTGAGACAAGGTGTCACTGTATAGTGCAGGCAAGCCTTGGACTCACTTATATAGCCAGGTTGGGCTCAAATTCACAGCGATCCTCCTGCCTCAGCCTCCCGAGTACTGAGATGACAGACCTGCACCGCCATGTCTGGCATGATAGGGATTAAAGTATAACGTCCTCCACTCCCTACAAGTACTGCAAAGACTACCTTGGGGAATTTGCTCCCCATTTGCCCCGAGAGAAGATGACAGGTAATACCCAGCGTTTTTGTGTGAGCTGAGTCTGTATTCACAAATGACATTTTTAAGAGTTGTTTTGCTGGTACTAGAGATCGAACCCAGTACCTTCACAGTGAGCTACAACGCTGCCCCTTTTTTAAATTTTTTGTTTCAAGATGGACTCTTACTAAGTTGCCCAGGCGGGGCTGGAACTTGGCATCCTCCTGCTTCAGCCTCCCGGAGTGCTGGGGTTAAAGGTGTGCACCGTATGCTTCAGTTCAGTCCTCTTTTTTTTTTAATTGGTACCGGGGCTCAAACTCACGACCGCGTGCTTGCAAAGCAGGCACTTATGCCACTGAGCTAAATCCCCAGCCCCTTCGGTCCTCATTTTAAGGCTCAAGGAGACCCCGTTGCCCTTTTCACAGTCCCATCATTTGCACGTAAGGGGTCGGGTTCCACTCTGGTCTGTGTGACTCCAAAACCCTTCTTGGACCCCTCCACTTGTTGCCACACTTTACAAGGGAAGGAAGAACCAGACAGGTGTGAGGACAGTTGATGCAGCAGGGCAGTTAGGTGAGAGGGCGGAGGAGGTGCGTGTGGTGCTGTCCAGCGGGGGTGGGTCAACATTCAGCTTCCTGGGCTCCAGGGGTCCGAGGCAGGCAGTGAATTATGCAGCATCATGTCAATTCAGAGAACGACTCCTCGATATTTCTGATCGCGGAGAACAGCCCCGTCTCCGTGTGGCCCACGCCTTGGGTCTGACCCGGTGTGATAACCTGGCAGCTGCCCCGTGAGGTCAGGGCCGGGAGATTAGGTCTCCAGAATGGAAGGGCTGTGGCCGGGAGCTGACGGGGTCTCTGCGTAGAGACGTGCAGCGTGGGCGGGGAAGGAGACAAAGATGCCTATTTGGAATCCTCAGTGGAACTCGGGAGGCTTGATTGCAGCGCGGGAAGCTGGAACAGTGGCCCTGTGCGGAGTAAAATGGGCTGGAATTCCAGAGAAAGGGTACAGGGACGAGAACAGCACCTGCAAAACATAAAATCATGATGAGCACTCTACAGTCTCTTACTAAGAAACAACTGTGGGTACATTTTGAAGTGTGTGTGTGTGTGTGTGTGTGTGTGTGTGTTCGTTCCTAGGTATTAAACTAGGGCTTCACTCTTCCTATGCAAGTGTTCTACCACTGACATTCCAGCCTCCCCCCCTTTTTTTTTCTTTTTGAGACAGGGTCTCACTATGCAGTTCAGGCTGGCCTTGAGCTCACTATGGAGTCCAGGCTGGTCTCGACTCGCAATGAGCCTCCTGCCTCAACCTTCCGAGTGCTGGCATTACAGGAGTGCATCACCATGCCCGGCTTCCCCAGCCCTTTATAAAAAATTTTTTTTAAATTTCTGAGACAGAGTCTCACTAAGTTATCCGGAACTTGAATTTGTTATCCTCCTGCCTCAGCCTTCTGAGTACCTAGAGGTGCATATTTACATTGCGAACCCTATGAGGCTGGCATTGAAGAGAACAATGCGCCTACTCACTCTTCCTAGAGACATTGTTAGCAGGAACAGCCAGCCTTTCGTGTATGCTGGCGTGTGTCCTCCAGAATTTAATACACTGGACCTGATTTGATTTTCTTGAGGAAAATACATGTTTTTACTTCAACAGTCAAGTGTGCGTCAACCATTTTTCAACACATCAACAGTTATAGATGTTTATAGATGTTATTTTTTAAAAAAAAATCTACATCAGATGGTACATAGGAGGAGGGAAAAACATCGGAATTCTCCAATCAAAACAAAAACCACCCATGTGTCCAGGGAGCCATCATTTCCAGAGCTGGAGACAGGGCTTTGGAGCAAACCGAGAGCTGTCAGGCAGCTCCGTTCCGTGAAGCTCTGGACGCTGAGGCTGCCCGCAGCGGCCGTGAGCTCCGTGTGTCAGCAGTGGATGAGCTGTGTTGAGAGTTCGCTAATATGAAGGTAACTTTGCCAAATTTTTGACAAATGAGCATCACCCCAGAGGCAGAGGCCGGCGCTGGCTGCCTGTGCATTTTATTTCCATCTGTTGCGAAGGCTGGAGAGAACAGACTGGCTCAGAGCCTCGGCAGAGCCTGCCAAGGCTGACATGTGTCCCCTCTCCTCACACTGAACACTAATCCTTCACCATCGCCACGGCGGCAGGAAAGGGACCCCAGACAGAGGAAGTGGCCTGGCCAAGGCCAGTCCACTCAGCAGAGGAGCTGGGCTGCCTGCCGCTGCTCCACACCGCGAGGCCCAGCTTACTGTGACCATTTGGGCAGCAGTTGCTGCAGCCAAGGTGGTGTGTGTTGAGGGACAACTCTAGTCCTTCGTTCTGTTCCTCAGTCCTGGGATTTTCCCCCTCCCAGTTCGAGCCCTTAAGGAAACTCAGACTATTAAAATGAAAATCACCAGGCAGGACATGGTGGTAAATACCTGTCATCTGAGCATTCGGGAGGCTGAGGCAGGAGGATTGCCACAAGTTTGAGGCCAGCTTGGACTACATAGTTAAAGGCCAATCCGAACTACATAAAGAGACCTTGTCTCAAAGTAAAATAAAAGTCCCTAGCACTCTAGCCCCAGAAGCCACTCCCCCATGGCCAGCACGCCCCACACGTTAAAGCACTGCTGGTTGGACAAGTGGTCCAGAGACTGGCTCCAGTAATGGTTCCAAACTGTTGCAGCAGAGAAGAATCACTGGGTCGGTGAATGGCACAGGAAGTGACGTGTCTCAGTTACAGGTTCAGATCGCGCTTGTAAGGGAGACACAGGCCCTGGAGGGTGTTTGTCCTACACCATTGTCAGGCTATGTTTGGATTTGCACAATAGTAGACATGGCTTGCCTGCAAAGGGAGACCTGTGAGTCCACATTTCCTCTAGACCAGCTTCCTGGCAGGGCCCTGTCTCCAGGGATGCTGTCTCCCCAGGGGTTGTCTGGGCACTGCTGGGCCAGGGGAAGGAAGACTCAACTCCGCAGAGCTGGGGCCAGGAGCAGCAGCCCGCCGCATAACGAATGGTGAGAGTCCTCTGTTTCCCCTCAAAGGGTTTTAACTTCTGCCTTCCCAGGGGAATGTCTGTTCCGATGCATAATTCGACCCTTAGACTCCCAAGTGCCCACCCAGGAGTCGTGTAGCCCTTTGAGTTCCAGTGAGCTGGCTTGTGATGGGCTGGGCACAGGCTCATATCGCATCCCCAGTTCACGTCCTCTGTGAAGACGACAGTGCCCAGTAACACGGCTGCCCAGGAATTCTTCTAATCATGCTGTGGCCCAAGATGTCACTGTCTGAGGTGAGCCCTGTCTGTGCCTGAAAGGGTTAAGCTAAAGGGCCAGGGATCTGCTGGAAAGGGGAACCACAGCCATGCAGCAGGGAGCAGTCTTGCTTTTAAAGAGTTCCCGGCTTCACAGGGAATGCTAACTGCTAGCAGGTCTGTGTGTCAGGAACCCTAGACGGCGTGATTAATTGCTGGCTTATTCAGTTTGAAGACCACAATTGCCACGATTTGTTTCCCTGCTGCAGTTGCACTGTTACCCCTTTCTGAAACACCCCAGGATTGACTGCGGAGCCCATCCCTAAGAAATGAAAAAGGAATACATGATGTGGTGGCACACACCTATAATCCCAGCACTTAGGAGGCTGAAGCAGGAGGATCACTTGAGCTCCAGGTCAACCTGGGCCACAAAGGGAGTTCAAGGCCAGCCTGAACTGCATAGTGAAACCCTGTCTCAAAAAGACCAAAAAAAAAAAAAAACCCAAACAAAAAAACAAACCAACAACACCCCCCCCCCAAAAAAAAAAGAAACAAGAGAGGCACGATGATTTGTCTAGGAATCCAGTCATAACAAATGTAAAGGACGTGTGCCTTGGATTGTCGCTGGTCTCAGCCTGGCAAACTACTCCCCTCAGCAGTCACTGACTTTCTAAGGCAAAGCTGTCAAATGGCTTTCTTCTCTTCCGGCTTTCTTCCTTCCCCAGCTATGACGTTTATGTTACTCGAATTGACCATCATTCTGTTGATTCTCAGGTGTGGCTTCCATGTTATTTTCTATTAACCAGAGAATATGTGGAAATCATGCCTTAATTATACAGGGCTAAGAATTAAATTTTGTCTCCATTTAAAAAATGACTTACATTATTTTTAGAGACTGCAGGTGGGGTGTTGGGGAACAATACAGAAAAAGTACAAAACACTTGCACTTGGTTGCTAGAGAAAGCAACTGAATATATATGCACACACGCTCAGAAATAATAGCGTATGACCGCATGGCAGATTGGGAGCGAATGACACAAGGGACACAGGAGGCAGACCTGCCCACTTCCAGGGAGACTGTGTCTACCTGAAGCCTTGGGAGAGGCGCCCTAAGGCATGCTGGGTGATTTTCTCACAAGTGTTCCAGCCACAGACCAGGACTCACCCTTGCCTCTGAAATCATAGAAAAGAATGGTACTGACTACATGCTTTGCTTTTCTATTTACTCTGCCTAACAATTTTTTTTTGCCATTGTAGCTTTCTTCTGCCAAAGTCTCATTGTAATATTCCTCCTTACCAACCATTGTTTGCCTGATAACATTTGCTTTTTTTAATTGTTGGCCTTTCTCTGCATAACCTTCACTATTGTGTCAGAGCATCTTTTAATCTTTTGAGGACGAAGTTGAATATAAATAAATGGTTATATAGGCCAGGTGTGGGGAATCTTTTTTTTTTTTTTTTTTTTTTTTTTTTTGGTACCAGGGATGGAACTCATGACCTCGCACTTGCCAGGCAGACGCTTAAGCCACTGAGCTAAATCCCCAGCCCAGGGGTAGGGAATCTTTCAGAACTTTTAGTGATAACAGACAGCCCACTGAGGCACACATGCCAGAGCTTCACCAACACTGATAGAGACTCTGAGAGACTATAAAATCAGCTGCTTATTCTGCCAGAACTCTGAAAGGAGCTCGGCGTTTCTGAAAATGCAAATTGATAGGAATGTCCTTAGCATCCATTCGGTACTCCCCAAGACCATTCCTGGAAGCAAAGAGTGAAAGCTCGGTACAGTGGTGCACACTTATAATTCTAGCTACTTAGGAGGCTGAGGCAAGAGAATCTGAAGTTTAAGGTCAGTCTGGGACACTTAGCAAGATCCTGTCTCAATGAATGAATGAATGAATGAATGAATGAATGAATGAATGAGGAACACTGAGCTGATCCACTTGGATTGCCCTACTCCAGAAGCCTTGGCCAAGTTCAGAGCCTCTCTAATGGGTCAGGAGCCCAGTGCTCCCCCAGACTGCCAGCTTTTCCAAGGAGAGGAGAAGTAAGGCAATGTGCAAGGGAGATTAAAAATTCACTGCTGAGTTCACATGAACAGCCACGGGGCAATGGGAATCCTCCTTTTGTTTTTCTACTTTTGTTCCTACTGAAAAAGGTAAAGTATTACTGATAAACTTGGATGATTACATTTGGATGAAAAAGACTTCATTCTGAAGAGCCAATTCCAATTTGTATAACAGGAATGGATATCTGTTGTATATTTAAAGGAACATTTAAATGTCACACAGTGATTTGCAAGTTCAAATGAAGAGCTATTTGCCTCACTTGGATCCAAGGTTACAAGGTAAATAAGCCAGAATGTACCCCTATGGTAAAAGCTACTATATGATTGCATGTATTTTGTTTTTTGTTGTAAAGTATTACAAAAGCAATAGAAAAAAAATCTATAAAAGGTCACCGATAACCTCACCACCATTTAAAAAAAAAAGAAATGGAAACTTGTTTTCCATGTACTTTGCCTGAGTGTGTATGTAAGGCTTTTTATTCAAAGCTTCATTTTTCATTCAGAGGCTTTTGCATGAACACCTTCTGTTAGGGCTGCCCTAGTCCTCACGATGTCACCCTAGGACAATTCCTCTACTTAATGTGCCATAGTTGTTCGTGTTCTCTCTCTGTCTCTCTCTGTCTCTCTGTCTCTTTCATTTAGAGTGTTTCTATTTTTTTGCTCTTGTAACAGTCTGATTTGACATTCTTTGTAGTGCAGATATTTCCTCACTTACGGAAAATGAAAATATGTACTTTCTTAAACTATTTCTCTTAAGGGCAGGCTTGACCTAAAAATAGTGTTACACTGTTTTTCAGCTAAGCAGTGGTTCCTGCTCCAGCGTAAACTAGACCGCTCTTCCCACAACCCCAGACTTTAGGTTCTTAAAAAAGAAACACAACAAAAACACTTTTCCCGGAGTAGCTGGGATAAAGACCTTAAAGAAATCTAGCCCCTGTGTTTTCTCTCTCTCTGTCTCTGTCTTTCTCCCTCTGTCTCTGTCTCTCTTTCTTCTGGATTACCCACACCCCCAGCAAAAACAGAAACACAAACTTTAAGCCCACGTTCACCCCAGCCATCTACTTTTTTCTTTGTCCTTTCTGAGACCCAGCGGTGATACAAGTGAGTAGCCAGTGTGTAGCCCAGAAGCACAGGGCCCATGGCCTCAGTTTTGGGAGCACTCTTGGGTAAGGGACTGTGATAGGGAAGAAGCAGCCCTAAGGGCAACTTAAACTGTTACCCTAAGGAGGCATCCAAGATAGTGGGTAAAATCCAGGCTTTGAATAAGACCACCGGTGTGGTGGTGCATTCCTGTAATTCAGCACTCTGGGAAGCAGAGGAAGGAGGATCACTGTTCAAGGCCAGCCTGGGCTACATAGCGAGACCCTGTCTCAAAAAGGAAACAAAAATGAACCACCTGTGCCACTTGCTGGCTGTGTGACTGTAGGTCAGCTACTAACTTCTGTCATCGTTTCTCCATCTTCAGAATGAGTTTTACAGTAATGTTATCTACATCATAAAATTCAGGACTTGGTTCAACAAGACACCGTAGTTTCCAAGTACAATGCCTGATAGCAGTCGGGGTGGGCCGCTTCTGTGGCCGTGTCACACGAGTATGTTCCTCAGTGTACCCCTGAGGCTCCCTCCACATGCTGCAGAGAAGAGCTGTCCATGCCTCTTCCCAGCACCGTGAGCCTGCTGGACTGTGCTCTTTTCTTTCAAGGCTGCCATGGACGCGGTTCTTTTATCAGGATGCATCCCCAGCCGTGGCCCCTTACCCTGATAGCCCGGCTGGGTCTTCCCCAGAAATCCCAAGGAAACAGGATTCACGCCCTTCAGGACTAAACGGACATGGGGGCCCGGAAGAACAGCCCCTCTCTGGGAGAGAGGAGCGGGCTGCCGACCCAGGGTGCCCCAGTCCCGTGTCCCGCCGTGGCCTGGTGGGCTTTGGCTGCAGGGTTAGGTTTCCCGCCTGCCTCTCAGGGACACCATGGTGACCCCGCTCATTGCTTACTGATCTCACAGTTACAGGAAGGCTACTCAGGGCACCTGAAAGTTGACTTCAGATGACAGCGTCCCGGTCTCCACCCAGGGACACCCCCTGGCACCGCTGGTGCTGCTTCCCAGCCCTTTGGTTTGGACTCAAAGCTCCCCACTGTGCGTCTTTAACCTTTCAGCAAGGGGTGGGCAGAGGAAGCAGGCCTTTGTGTGGGTGGAACAGGCCGCGGGTGCCTGGGGAGGCGGGAGCTTGCGGCACTCGGTCAGCTGTGGCTTTGGCCTAGAGCGTGTTCCTGGAATGGAACGGGCTGCGGGGAGCCAGCCAGCTCCAGGAATCAGGCCAAACATCTGCTCCTCGCTCCTCGGCGCGGCCGGCCGGGTATCCGACACCAGCGAGCATCTTTTTTTCACGCACTATTGTCCTGGAGCTTTGGTTACATTCTTGACGGAGAGCCCAGAAACGGGGTAGAGGGGGCACCCCAGAAACTCTCAGGGTAATGACAGCAGGGCTTGCAGCTGGCCTTTAGGCAGAGGAGTCACTGCCACCTCCGGACCGCAGGAGGAGCATCCCTGGGCCTCAGATCTGTCACGGCTCGGGGCAATGGGGCACCAGTTTCCTGCTGGTCAGAGCTGAATCGTGCTAGGGACTTTCTCCTGAGTGCACCCAAAAGCAGGGCACCCACAGGAAAGAGGAGTCACAAGATTTGATGTGAATTAATATTTATATTTTATGTTTCAGAAAGTAGCATTGTCAAAGTAACCATGAAAACACAGGAATGTCCACGATCGTGCCTTTATTCTGTTTTACAGTTTAGTGATTTTGAGGGTGTGTGTGTATGTGTGTACATGTGTGTCCATGCTTTGGCTGGTTTTTTGTATTTTTATTATTACATGTTTTAGTACCTAATGATTACATTTCTTACATGGAATGTACATAGGCATCTTTTTTCTTTCTTTTTTTGAGACCAGATCTCACTGTGTAGTCCAGGCTGGACTCAAACCCAGCAATCCTCCTGCCTCAGCCTTTCAAGTGCTGGGATTACAGGCGTGCGCCAACACACTATGCCCAAAATACCTCTTCATTCCTTTTGTCACGTCCTTTCCTCCTCATCTCTTGATCCCTTTCCCCTTTTAGAAGGCTCTGTTTCCCTACTTCCTACTTTTATTTTGCTCTTTATTTATAAATTAGGTTTCTCAAATAAGAGAAACCGCGCAATATTTAAGTTTATGTGTCTGATTTACTTCACTTAACGTTATAGTCACAATATACACCCACTTTCTTATCAATGGCTCAGGTATGTCCTTCTTCCTAGCACAGCAAGCCACTGTCTGTAATACCCCATTTTCTTTATCCATTGATCTGCTGATGGACATACATGCTGCTTCCAAGATCTACCGATTGTGAATTGTGTTTTTGAAACAATGTAGGTTAGGATGACCTTGAACTTGCTATATAACTGAGGTGGGCCTCAAACTCACAGATGCTCCTCCTGCCTCAGCCTCCTAACTGCTAGGAGTATAGGCACGAGCCACCATGCCCGGCTAGTGGTATTCTATCCTGAGCCTTGAATCCTTTGGTGCTAAGCCTTTACAGTCACATGCATTCAGGGCCATGGCTCACCCCCACAAAGCCCTGGTCCCCCACTGCTTCTCTTGTGTGCCTTTGATTGCTGAGAACCCAGCTCCCCTCTGCCCAGAAGCTGTGCACACACATGCATGGGAGCCACGGCCCTCACTGCCACCCCTCATCACCAGAGAGTCTGCTGGTCAGCTTTTCAGCTGCGTTCTGTTCCATATGCCAAGCACAGGAATCCCGGGTGGGCAGTGCCACTCCGGAGGCTCCCTGGGCCTCACCAAGTGCAAAGTCAGCAGGCCCTGCCCAGCCCCCATGCCGGTGCAGCCATGGCTAAGGGCAGCGCTGAGTTCCCCGAACTTCTGTGAGCACAGGCCAGGGTCTACACCCACGTTCCAGCCAGGCTGGGCCAGCTGACTTAGCCTTTCTCACCGGCTCGACAGGGCTGTAACAGTGCAGGTCTGGAGGTTCTCAGAGACTGTGGGCGTCACAGGCATCGGTAAGAAATGGAAACCCGCTAAGTCCACCCAGGGTCCTTGGGGCCGGAAGGGCGCCCTGGTGCCCAGCCTTGGGCCTCACGCTGCTCCACTCGGGGACAGTGGACGCCCAGGACCAGTGCTGCAGTGCAGCCACAGTGAGAAAGAGGCACCGCCCAGTTCCTTGCCAAGAACGCACAGCCTTTTTGGAACCTAAGGAGCCAAAACCCACAAACGCCCACTCCAGGGAGACGCCTGGGTGAGTGGGCAGAGAGCGGGACTCTGGACGCTGCAGTGGGCCGGAGCCAGCGCCTCACCCTGCCCCATATCTTCCCTGGCTGCATAGCTAGGGGTGGGGAAGCAGCACTGCTGGGGAGGGAGACTAGAGACCAGGGACACTGGAGTGAGACTGAGGTCCCAGTCTTCCCTGACCTGCAGTTCTCAGGGGGCGCTAGCTACAAAGTCTGGGGGTGACCGCTCTCAAGCCAGGACAGCAGTGGCTCGTGAACACTGCGCTAAATCTTGTGTGCCAGGCATCGCATTTGCTTACCCTACTCTCAGCCCTGCCAAGGCAGATTGTAGCCACATTTTGCTCACTCTGTTCTGTCTGAAAAGGTCACCTTGACTCTCTGGACCTCTGTTTGTAATACCTAAACAAATAAGATAAGGGCAAGGTAATAGGCAAGTGACCATGGACATCTGTAGAGGTCATTTATCTTGGAATGTACAGCACCTAATCCAGGGTCTGGTGTGTAGTAAATGTTCAGTAGATGCATTTTCAGTAAATGAGTGAATCTCAATATTAAATGGTTTATGACTGTTGTAGTCAGGGGTTGTGAGGAGAACAATTAAAATCAGGACATGAAGTTTATAATATTATTTTATGATGCCCACCCAGAGTTAACACAAGAAAATGCAGAAAATCTATCCACAACACCAAAGATATGAAATATTTAGCCAAGGGCCTGAATCCCACAGCAATGTCCCACATGAGTCCAGATGAAGACCCAGAGCCCATGACAGTGCCTCCCACGAGTCCAACTGGAGGTCTAGAGCCCATAAAAAGGACTCACACCAGTCTCTTTTATGGATCTGTGCTGGGAAGGCCCAAAGGTCAGCGGTGGAAGCTAGGAAGTCTATGCCAGCAGGGTGAAGGAGCTATGCTGGTAGGTTAAGGGTTTTACACTGGAGCTGAGAAGTCACACTCAAAACAAGACCAGGGCTGCCCTGAAAAGCACCACAGTCATCCTCAGCGGCCCTGAGGCATCCACAGAGGCCCTGAGCTCCTCCGATGATAAGCACAGTTGGGTACATGCCAGGAAGCCAGCGTGAGGAGTTCATTTTGGAGATTAAACAGCACACATCTTCCTCTCCGAAGCCAGGAAACAATGCTCCATGGGAGGACCAGAGCTGCTCCAGGAGAACCAACAGCTCAAACAGCAACACGTAGGAGAAAACCCAAAGCCTCAACGCCTCATCTTCTCCTTCTCCACGTCTCTATCTATGCTGGCCACCTTCCTCAGGTGGAACACCTACGCCCAGCACCATGGTGATTTGATTCCACTGGCGTTAAGTTACTCACCAGTTTTTAATCTGTAACAATGACCATGTTTGGATCTTAAGTGTCTCTAAAAGCCCGTATGTTTAAGTTTGGTCCTCAGTTTGGCACTTTTGGGAGGTAGGGACGCTTTTAAGAGACAGGGCCAGTAGGAGGTCTGTAGGTCTGTAGGTCTGTAGGGAGCGTGGCCTCCAGGGACAGGGGGACACTGGTTGCTTCCTGTGCCTCTTTTTCCTCTTGACTGTGAGGTCTTTCTGTGCCACAAGCTTCAGCCATGAAGTAACGCCTCTTCCCAGGCCCAAAAGCACAAAGACCAAGGACTGGAAACTCCAAAATTGTGAGCCAAAATGAACTTGTTTTATTTAGAAGTGAGTTATGTGAAACTTTTGTTACAGTAACAAAAAGCTGGCTACCACAAACCTTTTTTTTTATTTCATAGCCCTTGCCCCTCTCAGAGGACACAGGCTGTTTCTGTCGTCTTTGCACTTAGTATGTCCTTGAAATAGACCTAGGTCTGTAAAAAGCTGAATTTGATAAAGGTAAGACTCATGCCGCCTGACAGTCAAGTTAGTAGTTGACCACAGGGTATTAAATGGGAGACCTTCTTCAAAACATTTTTGTTACTCTTCTTGAAATCCCTTTATTAATAATTTCTTCCTTTTTCTTCTATCTCCTTTACCACTCATCTTGTTTTAAATCACCCGTACCATTAGGGAAAGGTTATATTAATGAAAATCAACATTTTACCTCCTTTGCATTTTTGCTCTGGAACCCTCTAAAACCAAAGTTTGGCAAATTCAGCAAACCAGCTGCTTTTTTATACAACCTGAGAACAAACAATGGTTTTTACATTTTTACATGTTTTTTTTTTTAAATCTTGAAGTAAACCAGGTATCGTGGTGCACTCCTGTAACCCCAGTACCTGGGAGGCTGAAGCAGGAGGATCGTTGCAAGTTTGAGACCAACCTAGGCTACAAAGTGAGCCCAAGTCCAGTTCGAACCACACAGAGAGAACCTGACTCAAAAAAGACAAAGAAAAAAAATCTCAGAATAATTGTTGAGAATATATGAAAATTATATGAACTTGAAATGTCAATAAATAAGGTTTTGTTGGAGCCCAGCTCTATCTGTCTCTTCACTCCTGTGTCTGTGGCTGCTTTAGCATGGTGACACTGAGTAGTTGTGACAGTGACTTCGCAGCCTACGCTGTCTAACGTATTACTCTCCAGCCCTTTACGGACGTTCACTGCCTTTCCAGAATAGCCGGGTATGTGTCTAGATCTATCCCCTCCGCTGGAGCACTGTTTTACAAAAATCACTCAAAGTGATCTTTTAGTGGAAAAGTGACCCTTTAAAGAGGTACATACATTCCCAGAAAGGTCTATGTAAATAGAAGGCTTTTTAATGAAATAAATACTTTTTAGATTTATACTTAATGGCTTAGGTCTAGAGAGATGAACCCATTGTTTTCTGAGCTTTGGGGGGCAGGATGGTTGGCAGCCAGCGTCACCCCAGGGACCGCTCCTCTCCATCTTGCTTTTCAATGCTTGTAATTCTCTGAGCCAAGGCCCACTGGTGTTCAGCACTGTGTCCCAGCTCAACGGAGGTGGCCTGTCTGAATTACAATCCACGCCGGAGAGAGTGTTTCCCAGGGGCAGAGACAGAGCGGTTTAATTGGGTAGTCCCAGTACACGCCTGGGGAATCATCTGCTGCTAAATGGTTTCCATCCTGCAAGGAGGAGGGAGGGGGACAGGCAAGGGCAGGAACCCGCAAGTGGTTTTTCTCCCCTTCTCCCCACCCAATCCCAAGTTTATTGGTAAATGTGTGATTATCATCTTAGCCCCCCCCCCAGACGCCTAAATGGTCACTGTCTCCAAACTACTAAGTTGCCAGCACAAGGATTTGCAAGACATCCCTTCTCCTCGGGAAAGCTGAGAAAGTCTAATCAGGTGTGATCTCTGATTTGCCCGGGAAATTGTGTTGGTCTCGATGGGATGGGCCTTGGAACTCTGTTTTCTCTCTCGCCTTGGATTGTCACAGCAGGAGGATGAGGGTGGGTGGGAATTCCCAGGGTGGAGGCAGCCTGTGGGCACTCTAGCTGTGCTCTGGATTTGGGGAGCGACGTAACAGTCACCCACCTTCAGCCTGTGAGGTGGGGAGAACTGGCCCAAAGCCACAGATGGTTACTCTGCCCGCCGAGGATGCCCAGCTCTTTGTTCCTACAGTGAAATGGAGTATCGGTCGTGAAATACCTTCAGACCAAGAATCCCAGTCTTTTCCTCACGTGAAGAAACTTCAAACTTGCCCAGAGTCACACATTCAAAGCTGTTAGAATTGGAAGGGAGCCCTCATTTCACAGATGTGAACCAGCAAGACCAGATTGGTGAAGCCGGATCCTTCACGATCCCCAGCTAGGGGGCAGCAGCATTCACATATGCGCTAGGGATCCTGACGTCATGGCCAAAGCATTTCCCAAGAGGCCCAGCGCCTCCTTTCCCACGCTGGCAGTGGCCCTGAGGACATGCATAGAGTTAAGAAAGGTAACTGATGGGCGGGATCACACCATCAAAAAGAAGAGAGAGGAGCTGCTCTGTGCCAGCCAGACCATCTCGGATACACACTCTGGATATTTCTTTGTGAAGTATGAAAACCCAGCCGGAAGACACAAGCGTAGACCCTGCTTGCAGGCTGCTAACCCTGGGCCCCCACTGGCACAGTGGCCTTCGTAGAGTCATGTTATGTGCAGTGCTTCTGCCATGAATGCTCGTGAGCATCCCTTCGAAGGTGGGCACTGGAAAGGCCCTGGGCTTTCTGATGGATTGATGGGTCATGGGTCTTTTAGGGAACCCTGGGTTAAGTCCCTGGGGTGCGACCCAAGGGAGAAAATCAGGTTCCCCTAGCAGAGAGCGCTGGTTTTCCTCTGCACGGAGCGTGGCCCTCCTGACCTCACCTCTCTTGTCACCTGTGATGTTAGGGCATGGCAGGGTCCCCAAGCCTGCTGACCTGATATGAGACAGAGCCATTCTAATCCTACACTATGACAAAGCTTTATGCCATTTTTCTATTCTATGGGAGCGTTTCTTCCCTGAGGAAAGCCAATAATGAGAAAGAGTTGCAGGAGCAAGCCCAGGACTGTGAGTGGAGTAGCCCCGCTCACCTGCCCAGCTGTCCGGGGGGGATACATCCCTGGCCCGTGGAACTAGGCTGAAGGAAAATCAAAGGGTAAGAGCAGCCCAGAGGCAGGAGCAGGAGCGGGGGAAATGCAGCCGGAATTGAGATTCACCTCTGCGTTTTCCGTGGTTGGTGAGAACATGCCAAAGGGCAAGCAAAAGCCTCGTCCTGACAGGTGGTGTAGTACCGTCTGGGGCCATGTCCACAGGCAGAGGCTGCCCCAGGGGCCCTGCAAGACAAGCTGTGTAGGTTGAAGCTTGTGGAAAGGGGCAGGGAACATTTTCTGCAGATGCAAGAGGCCGGAGACGCAGAACTGCCCGGGAAGGCTGCTGTTGAAGAAAGACTCGGTCAGCAGAGAGGTGGCCTCTGTAGTACTGGTTTCCTGGAGCGCTGCCATGGGGTGGGGGTGGGAGGGTGCAGAATGAGAGGGAGGCACCGGGTGGAAAAGGCTGGAGTCATCCAGAAGGTGGATGTGGCCAGGTACCTAAGTGACCACTTTCCATGGCCCTCAGAGTTACCAGGCTACTGACCCCATGAAATGTGTGGTGTGAGGAGGAAGCAGCAAAGCTTCGCAGCCGGTTTCAATACCAGCCACAGCTGGGCATGGTGGCACACACCTGTAATCCCAGCACTCGGGAGGCTGAAGCAGGAGGATCGCTGCAAGTTCGAGGCCAGCCTGGGCTACAAAGTGAGTTCTAGGCCAGCCTGAACTGCATAGTGAGACCCTGTCTCAAAAAGACACACATACACACACACAAAAAAACAACAACAACAACAAAAAATACCAACCACAACCAAAGCACAGGCAGACAAGCAGGATCAGGAATTGGAAGGAGGCTGGGAGGGAGGCAAGGGACAGGGTAGCATCCTGGCCATGGCTTTCAGCAGCCATGAGCGGAGCCAGCAAGTCACTCCCCCAGGCCACACCGCACAGGACCAAGGAGCTCTTTCCAAAGGCCTCTGAGAACCTGTCACACACACACACACACACAGAGTTTATTGGATCGGAAACACAAAGAGAAAAGAATAAACCTGAGTGGAAGGCACTTTAATTAAACGTCCATAAAATATATAATTGCATCAACTTCATTCATTTTTAAGTTCAGTGTTTCTAAATTCCCTGTTTGGAAGTCAAGGGGAGGCTTGACGCCTCCCCAGGTAAAACCTCCTGCACACGTGCAATGGCAGCCCGGGGTGAGGGAGGCCTTGGCTCTAAGTCATGGCAGAGGCAAGGATCATAAGAGCCCTTTTCATCTTTCCCGTGGTAAGGAACCATGTATTTAATGGGCAATGTGACTGTATCCTGCTGTATCAGACATGATGTGGAATGCGGACTTCATTAGGAGAGAAGACCCTGGGGCCTGGAATAGTCTTACACCAGCCCCGGTCCTGCGTCCTGGAATTGGGGTTCAGGCTGCATTGAACCAGCTCTGTGGGGGGGTGAGGGGTGAGATGGGGGGTGCTGTATCTGCAGAATGATGGGATTAGCTACACCTCAGGGTGTTCACTTCAGAGTCTGCACCACCCTAAGGGACTGTTCAGAGGACTACATTCATTCATTCATTCATTCCTTCATTCAGTACTGGGGACTGAACCCAGGGACTTCCCACTGAGCTGTATTCCCATCCATTTTGTTTTGTGACAGTCCTGCTAAATCGCTGAATTGCTCAGGGGCTGGACTCCAACTTGTAACCTTCCTGTCTCAGCCGCCTGGAGTGCTAAGGTTATAAACCTGCACCACCACACCCCACTGGGATAAACTTTCAGATGGCAGAGAAGTCCTCTGGGAGGAAGGAAGCGCCTTGCCTTTCGAGTGATGAACTGTGAAGTGTCCCTAGGGCTGATCCACCGTAAAGGAGGAGGAGGCGAACCTGCAAGAAGGTCTGTAAGTCACTGCCCAGCGGGTGGCGGGTGGCAAGTGGCCTGGGTTTGCGACCAGGCGCTGGACCTCTGCCTGGCAGCGCTCAGCAGCAGGAGGGCTCCTGACTGTAGCTGGCACGTCCGCCACCCCCTCAGCCGCTCCAAGTCAGCGCCCATGGCTGGCTTCCCTTTAAAGACGTTTTGATTTATAGTTCTCCTTCCTGTGATGATTTCACTTTTACACTTGAAAAACGGGAAGAGGAGAAAACAGAGCTCTCCAGATGCCTCTCTTCCCACCTCTCTCGGTCTTTAGTGCTGTTCCCCGGTTTCTATCACCACATCCCTCCCAGCCATGGCGGCTTCTCTCTCTCACGGCCGCAGCCAGGCTTCTTTCCGGGAGGTTGCAGAGGCTGGCAGACACCTCCCTGCCCGTCTCAGGCCGTGCAGGAACTGAGGGCTGGCAGAGAGTCTGCATAGGCGAGGACAGTGCCGAGCCTGATGGAGGCAGGATTTGGGCTCCCTCCTCACTCACCCCACGGCTCAGGACACTGCCCTCAGCCCTGAGGCGGGCCAGTGGCCAGAGAGAAGGGGTGTTTGCAAGCCTCACAATTACCCTCACAGAGCAGAGGAGTGGCTTGAGGCTGACCTGACGAGGCTGCGTCCTGTGGCCCGTGAGCACAGCCAAGCTTGGGTCTCCGATGCCCAGCCTTGTGGGCAGTGGGCTCTGACCCTGGAAAGCCGCAGGGATGAGCCCGCTCTAGCCAGGCCAGCCACCGGCGCCTCGCCTTTGGAGCAGGGCTGCACCTGTGTCTGCAACCCTGACTAGCTCCGGAATATCTGGCTCGGGCAGTTTGCAGGGCTCTTAAGCGCTGACATGGTGCAGTGTCATCGATTTTTAAACATTGGTTTGATTAGCTTGCCACGGCTGGCGCTAAATCTCTGCACCCACGACTTAAGGAGTGGGTGTGATTTGGGTCACAGTTTCAGATTTCAGTGCGCAGACAGCTGGCTCCAAGGCAGAAACTTCATGGCAGAGGGAAGCTGCTCACCCCACAGAAACCAGGAAGCAGAAGAGGAAGGATCCAGAAGGATCCAGAAACCAGTCTCCAGGGTCACACCCTGTGGCCACTCCTCCACCGACCCCCCAGCAGCCCATCCAGCTAAGTCCTTTCCCACCACCCAGTCCCCTCCAGGAGTCTCTTAATGCAGTCAAACTGATAATCAAGAGGAACTGATACCAGCTGGGCATGGTGGCCATGCCTGAGACCCCAGCACTTGGGTGGCTGAGGCAGGAGGATCATTGTGAGCTCAAGACCAGCCTGAACTGCATAGCGAGACCCTGCCTCAAAAGGACCAAACAAAAGCATTCAGTAAATTCATTTATTGGTGTATTAACCAATTCAGTCTGTGTGTAACTTTAGCAAGCACTGTGGGTCCAATTGCCACAAACCAAAAATCAGTGTAGCTAAACACCCAGTCCACTGAAATGTCAATGTAATCCATTTGTTCCGTGATTAATTCATTGATTTTTACCAAATTTATACAGGTGCCTGTATCAGCTGGGACAGTAAATGTTTCAACATTTACTAAATGAATGTGACCTAAACAAGACATACAGAAATTAACATTTTTCCTACATGAAGTTCTGCTTTTCTGTGCAAAATGCCACCCTTTAAACTATGTAAGATTATTTGGGCTATTTCTGGTTTCTTTCTTAACCTCTTTTGAATAGAAGTGCATATTTGCAAATTGAAAAACTAAATTTTTTTTTCCACAAATGTCAAAAGACTTAACTAAGCTTTCCCTTTAGCAAGGCAGTGTGGCAGAAGGGCCCTTTCCCAGAGGCCACCTGGCAGGGGGTGTGTTCCGGCGCTGACGCTGGCTGAAGGTGCTTAGACATAGGTGATGCCGTCTCAGCACAGGTACCGGTGGGCAGGGGGCATATCATGGCGATAACAAGGCTTGTCCAGCAGGTGTTTATGCCACTGAGCTCTATCCCCGGCCTTCCATATGTTTTAAGACATCCTTTGCATAATTTAATTGTCGAGTATATGAGAGGAGCTATCCCACAGGGCTTCAGTATGTACTGTAGTTTACTTCACCATAATAAGCCCTTAAGACAGCTTATTAGGTACAATTTTAGCATCTCTAAATACCAAAAGTCACTTCTGCTTACACCATCTTTTTAGCATCATCATTGTTATGGATTAAAAACTGCTGATAACTTAACACCAGCTGGATTAAATCGGCATGGTGCTGAGGAGATGTTCCACCTAAGGAAAGTTGCCAGCATAAATAGAGACGTGGAGAAAGAGAAGGGAGGCGTTGTGGGTTTCTCTAAGTGTTGCTGTTTGAGCCGTTGGTTCTCCTGGAGGAGCTCGTCATGACTAGCTTCCCCAGTGTGAGTTCGACCATTGTCATCGGAGGAGCTTGGGACCTTGTTGGTGAGAGTGGCTGTGGTTGACTTTAGGGGAGCTCTGGTCCTTACACTGAGCATCTCTTCCTGGCTCTGAAGGGCAGATGTGTGCTGTTTAATCTCCAGAACAAACTTGTGCTGATTTTCTGGCATATACGCGACTGTTGTTATCCTTGGAGGAGCTCAGGACCTCCACGTTGCTGAGGATGGCTGTGGTGCTTTTCAGGACAGCCCTGCTCTTTATTGTGAGTGTGACTTATCAGCTCCAGTGCAGAACCCTCAACCTATCAGCACAGCCCCTTCACCCCGCTGGCATAGACTTTCTGGCTTCCACCGCTGACCTCTGGGCCTTCCCAGCATGGATCCATAAAAGAGACTGGCGTGAGTCCTTCTTGTGGTCTCTAGACCTCCAGTTGGACTCGTGGGAGGCATTGTCATGGGCTCTGGGTCTTCATCTGGACCATGCAGGACACTGCTGTGAGATTCAGGCCCTAGGCTAAATACTCTATGTCTTCAGTGTTGTGGATAGATTACCTGCACTTTCTTGTGTTACCTCTGGGTGACCATCATCAAATAATTTTATAAATTTTGTGTCCCGATTCTAATTGTTCTCACAACCCCTGACTACAACAATCGTGTTATTACCTTTTTACAAACAAAGAAATTGAGACACTGATTGTGAAGTAATTTGTACAAACATCTTAGAAGGGTCTGGCTTTTGATCTGGCTGATACTTAAGATTCGTGCTAATGTTTACTTCTTCCAGTGCAGCCTGTGTCCTTCTGTTAAATGGGTGTAATATTTATATCTCAGTGTGGTGGGAGGACGGAGTGATAGGATAGGTGTGAAGTGATAAATCCTTCTACAAAGAGTCGTGGTGCTCGCTAACAGGTTCTGTGTGCATGGGGGGGTGCACCAGGCACCGTGCTCTTCCATGGGCTTTGGATGTGTCCTGTCCCTGCACCATCTCCATGGCCCTGTGAGGCAGGTGGCCATTGCTATCTGCACGTAAGGATATGGAGGACCAGGGAAGGCAACTGTCATGCCAGGGTGCCACACAGCATAGTGAGAATCCAGCAGGAGCCTTTCTGCTGTAAATGAGGCCTAAATCTTTTTGACCAACCTTCTCCTGGCTTGCTTCTCGAGGCTGCGCTCCAGGGAATGGAAAACACCTACAAGAAGGCTACAGTCCACCTGGCTCTGTGGAAGATGATAGGAGGGGGACGGGCCAGAGAGGAGAGATGGGGTGTGACTCAGCCTTCTGCAGCGCATGCATACCGACCTTGCACTCCCAGGGATGCAAGGGGCACTTGGCACTCCCGGGACACTACTGCCACCTGCTGTTCACACTTCTCCATGCAACCCGATCCCAGGGACACCTTCATTTTGTGGCTTGTGGAATAGAATTTCAACTTTTGGTCAAGTTCCGCTTCAGGATAGGGCCAATGCTTAGCCGAGCTAGACAGGGTTGAAGGATCGAGTCAAGATGCCCTCCTACACCGTATGAGCTCAGCGCAGACCTGCCTGTCTTAGTCTCCTTCCCCAGGTGTGAAAGGAACACCACAGTAAGTCTCCTTCCCCAGGTGTGAAAGGAACACCACAGTAAGTCTCTGCTTCACAGTTGTCAACCCTTAGTTGAAATAAGGGTTTTCCCCCATCTACACTCTACTTTTCTATGAAAAAAAAGTTAAATATGTAAAGGCCAAGTGATAATGGGTACAGTTTAGCATCTCTAACTACCAAAAGTCACCTCTGCTTACATCACCATTGCAGCAACTTTTAACAGTCTTTTTTTTTTTTTTTTTTTTGACACAGGGTCTCACTATGCAGATCAGGCTGGCCTTGAGCTCACTTTGAAGCCCAGGCTGGTCTGGAACTCACAGTGACCCTCCTGCCTCAGCCTCCCAAGTGCTGGGATTACAGGTGTATGTCACCATGCTCAGCAACAGTCTTCTTTTAATAAAGTGTTTCCCCTTTACATTTTGTCACTGATTTTGAATTTATCAGTATTGTCTCTGTCATTTTCTTTTGTATTTTATTAAAAGTATCTGAACCAAATGAAATAGCGAAAAGGGTATCTGATTGTTTTTGTGCCAAAACTTTCCTAATTATAATTGTGCCCATGACTACCAGAGTATTTCCGGGGTTCTGATTGCCAAGTTTCACTTTGGTTCTTTGAGGCAAATGGCAACCTAAAACTGAAAAACCCGGCGTGGGCTTTTTCCACTCAGGTTCCCTCGGGAACAGATGCAGCTGGCAAAACTAAAAGGCCTGGCTCCCTCAGGCAGCTGTACACGTCGCACCAGATTCTGTTTGCCTGACGGTTGCTTCTGGCTGACTGTAGATGCCAGTCACTGGACGGTGACCAACTTGCATGCTGCCAGCCTCATTTTCCTGCCTGGGTCCTTATGCCTGTGGTTTAGAAGTTCAGCAACACTGAGACTGTCTCCTGGTGAGCTCCAGCTCGGAGCTCACTGTTTCAGATAGTATCCACTTGTCTGTCTTTTCTCATTGCTGAGACAAAATACCAAGCACCCAAAGTGAAGGGAGGGAAGGTTTATTTAGCTCACAGTTTGTCGAGGTTTCAGTCCACAATCAGCTGGCTCCGAGGCAGGGGGCACATGCTGAGGGGCAACCACTGAACCTTTCTTTAAGAAGAGCATTTGCTGGGCTTGGTGGCTCATGCATGTAATCCCAGCATTCAGGAGGCTGAGGCAGGGGCATTTGCCATGAGTTTGAGTCCAGCCTGGTCTTCTAAGTTCAAGGCCAGCCTGAACTACATAGTGAGATCCTGTCTAAAAAATTAATTTAAAAAATAAGCTTAGGATAGCTAAGATGACTACGCTACAGACTATAGGTTCTTGGAACAAAATAGCTAACATTCATAGGATTGGAACAATTTTGCATATTATTGTATAGTGATCTGAGGAACTCTTGAAGATCATTATGTAAAATAGCAACCCTAGTTATGCTCCTACCACCTTGTTTTGAAGGCCTATATTGTCAGTGTTCTGGGCTCTTTGCTATTGTTGTTTACATGTTTTTTTCGTTTCATGTTTTTCTAGGAGTTTGTTTTGTTTTTCCCTCTAACACAGAAAGGATAGGTATACATGTAGAAACTCATGCATGTGTAGAACTTCTAAAAAGTTTATGAGAATCGATTATACAATGCATGATGAAATGAACAGCTACTTTGAAGAAAAAGAGACACTAAGGTACCTAGTGCTGATTCCGTAGCGTCATGATGTGAAATCCAGCAATACTATTATTCTTTGTTCAGAGTGATTTTAGTCTGTTTTGTTTAATTTCAACATATATGAAGGTATGGACAGCTATTTTGAAGAGAATGAGAGACACTATGGCAGCCATTGTTGACTTCCCTACTGTCTGGTCTTGAAGACCTAAAATGCCTTCCTCATCCTGTTCTGATCAGTTTTATACTATTTTGTTTTGTATGAATTCATTGTACGTGAAGATATGGACAACTATTTGGAAGAAAACAAGAGACAATATGATAAACAGTGAAGATCTCCAGTGGTCTTGCTTTGAAATCTGTGTCTCTTACAGTATTATGATCTGTTTTGTTCTGTTATGTTTAATTTTACCCTCTTTAAAAATAAAAATTTAAAAAACAAGGGCTAACATCTGTTTTTACAGTGTCCTTTGTAACAATACTTGAAGTAGCCAAAGAAAAATCCGGAGACAATCTAAATCCTGACCAAAGAGAATCATAGTTAATTAGATTTGTGGAATATTATTTTGCTGTTAAAATGATGAGCATAGAGGCTACACAGAAATGTAGAGAAATACTTGCTGTAATGTTAAACAAAAAGGGCAAAGTACCAAAATCCATTGTCACCAGAGCCATCTTAAGTCTTGTGTTTATGAATAACAGCTAGAGAAAATACACAATTACCTTCAGATAGTAGGATTCTGCATGATTTTGATTTCTTGGTTTCATACCTCTTAATGTGAGTACATTGTAACAAGAAAACTGAGCTATTCTATCTCTAGGTTAACCTAGTTACATTCAAGAGTGTCTCTGTTTTGGAACAGGAAGGCAATTATACTCTATTTGAGAAACTAATGATCTCTCATTTCCATCAGTAATAGATTGAAAAAAAACCACCAAAAACTATAATGTCTGAATATGATATAATGCCAAAGCAGGAAAAATCCTCTTTGTAAGAATATTGTGCTTTTAAATGGCCAATCTTTTTATCTGTGTTGAGGATGATACTTTTGTCTATCTTTGATGGAAAGAATCATAAAGTGACTTATTAAATATATCAAGGTCTTAACATTTGACTAGCATTTTCTAATTTTCAAAATACTTTCCCATGCTTTATCAAATTTCAGTCTCCTGGGGCTGGGGATTTAGCTCAGCAGCATAAGTGCCTGCCTTGCAAGCACGGGGTTGTGAGTTCGATCCCCGGTACCGATTAAAAAAAACAAAAACACAAAAAACAAATTTCAGCCTCCCAACTGCTCCCCACAGCAGGCAGTCCATATAGTATTATGGCCATTTTACAGATGGGAAAACTGAGGCTCAGCAAACTGAGTGATGTACCTAAGTTCACACAGCTAGGAAAGGGTAGAGCCAGAACTAACTGTGAGCATTGTTTGAGGGAAGAGGACACGATCAGTGTCCAGTGAGGGTCACTGTATCATTCTGTGGCACACAGATTAAGGGAGAAAATGCTGACTTTTACAGGGAAGAAAGGGATGCTGATGTGAAACAAACAATCAGCACGGCAGAGGACAACCACATAGCGACATGCTGGAGAGCATGACCGCAGTCTGGGGCAAGGCAGTGTGGGCCAGCTCAAGGAAGATGGCTCAGGACTTGGTACCCAGAACAAAGGGGCGTCTGTGAGAGGACGGTGAGCTGTGTGCAGCACAGACGGATGGCTACTTTTAGCGGGACACTCGACCAGATCTCAGCCTAGACTCAGCTCTCTGGTCCTTTCCTGGGCGAGAAAGCTCAGGGGAAACTTTTCAAATGCAGGCCCAGGACATAAAGAATAACTCTTAAGATGATTTCTAGCTATTGAACCAGTGTCCAAAGGTTGGCATATGCCATTATACAGTATCAAAAATCACTTTCAGCACTGGCGAGGCCGAGGCAGGAGGATCACTGTGAGTTCAAGGCCAGCCTCGGCTACAAAGTAAGTTCAAGGCCAGCCTGAACTGCAGAGTGAGACCCTACCTCGAAAAAAAAAAAAAGATAAAATCACATTCAGTGATTTGCCTGGCATTCCAGAGGCCCTGTGTCCAGCCCCCCGTGCTGCCCATCCCGAATTACATTAATACTGTTACCCCTATGTGTGTAGCTCTTTAAATATGACAGAAGACCTGAGGGTAGATAATAACTTAAAGGAAAAAAGGTTTATTGGCTCACAGTTTCACTGCGTGCTTGGCTGGCTTCTTTGCTTGTAGGCTTGTTACAACACAGAAAAATCGTGGAAGCTGAAGTTTTGCCATTACCACATCAGCATCATTCATTCATTCATTCATTCACTGGTACCTGGGATCAAACTCACAACCTCGCGCTTGCCAGGCAGACGCTGTGCTGCTGAGCTATATCCCCGGGCCCTTCCTGTTCCATATTTATGTTGCTAGTGGCAAGTCCGTCTCAATCAAGCATCTTTAATTCCCATTTGACCTGTTTAGAATTTGTATTTGTGTGTGTTTAAATGAATATATCTCGTGGACTTCTAAGCTTACTACATTTGAATGCTGCTTGAGTATATCCTAAAATGTCATTATGTGTAACCTTGTGTCATAGAGCTAGAAAGGCAAAGCATGTTAAATACATCGAGAACCATAAAATCAAAATAATACATCCCTGAGTCTGGGGCCCTGTGAAGGATCCCTCACCCAAGAAAGGGAGTGTGAACAGGCAATCCGCACCTGGAGGCTCCACAACTGGAGCTGGGCGATGCTCGTGAGTCCCCCGATGACCTTATCACTGGGAGAGAACTGGCAGGGGCATGTGTGGCCTCCTGCTGAGAAATTCTAGTTCAAGTGCCCTTGAACAAGGTCCTTCACTCCGGGGCCCCTCTGACAAATAAAAATACAGGCACCCATTTCACAGATGCATTTGGAAAATGGAGGCCAAGAGTGCACAGCTGTTTTTTGGCAAAGAAGTTAGAAAGGCAGTTTACGCTTTTCTTCTTCTCTCTCCTCTTTTGGGCCCTTTCTTTTTCCCTGATTTCATTCTTATGGCTGACTCTGGAGCCAGACTCCTGGTTCTAAGTATCTTCCTTGGCTGTGTGAGCTTTTTGTTTTGTCGTTTTGAGACAGGGTCTTGCTGTGCAGCTCAGGCTGGCCTTGGGCTCACTATGTAACCCAGGCTGGTCTCGAATTTGCAATGATTCTCCTGCCTCAGACTTCTGAGTGCTGGGATTATACAGGAGTGTGCCACCTTGCCCAGCCATGACTGTGTGATCTTAAATAATCTTAAATACATAACTTAATCTCACCTTCAATTCCTCATTTTAAATTAGAGTAGCAATAACCCCTACCTCATACAGTAATATTTTGTATTACTACATGTTTGCAGTATACTGATTACATTTATTGTGTCGAGTTCTTTTTCTAACCCTAACCTGCCACTCCCTACTCTTTTCAGCTCTTGGTCCGCTTTCCATTTGCGCAAGATCAGTTTTCACCATTTTTCCCCTTCAGTTCTTTTTCTTTCTATCCCCTCGCCCTCTCTCCACCCCTCCCCTCCATCTTTTGTTCCCCTTCCCATTTGAAAAAGATCTCCCCACTTCCTGTGTCTCTCCCCTCCGTGTCTTTCCCCTCTCCCCATCCTTTGATCCCCCCTTTATACCCAGTTTTTGGAGACATTTTGTTGCCTGTCTTCTAATGCTTCTCCTGTTTGTTTGGCTTCTGCCCTGCGGTGCCAGCTGGGCTAATTGTAGCAGGAAGCTTTGTTGCAGAGGTATCTTCTGAGCGTGGCTAACCACTGGCCTTTGCTTCTGCAAAGGACCCAGCTGGGAGGTAGCTTACAGCTTTTTTGGCTCAGTACCCGTTTCTTTGGGAACAGGCCATAGTATTGCTTATGAGCCCCCGGCAGTGCAGACACTGCCACATGGGGGAAGCCAATGGACACTAACAACTATGTCACCTTGGGTATACTGTACATTCGGCCACATGAATAGCATCCTAAATAAAAACTGACAGACTCAAAGAACAACTTGTCTACCACCCTTAACCAGATCAAAGGAATCTATAACATTAGTAGACAAGTCTACAGTTTTAGCAGAGGTAGCCCAGATACTGACTTATAGTAAACCAGTGTCTGCTGGCTGTGAGCTCGTCAGTGTCACGGCCTTCAAATCCAGCCCCTACTGCAGGAATCTCAGCACCAAATGCAGGCCCTGAGGCCTTCCTAGCCTGAGCCGGGGATTCTCGGAGGCCTCAGAGGATCCACTGTATGACTCGGCCTCACCCTTTCCACGTCTGTGTCCCATGGCTGGCTCTCACCCAGTGTCTGTGGTAAGATAACACATGCAGGGAGGCGTGGGTGATGAAGGCAGGAAGTGGTGGGACGAGTGCTGACTACTGTAGTTACCAAGCACCCTCTTTCTCCCCGCTTTGCACAGTGCAGACCTGAGTAAGAACAGCAAGTGGGGAGCGTGATAGCCACCCTTATTATTGTCTGCGAGCCTTGAACCTCAGGCCAAGTGGCGCATCGCACACACACACACACACACACACACACACACACACACACAGAGCTGGAGGCCAGTTCCCAGACCCTCGCTGGCAGAATCTGACTGGATGGTCCAGATCTCACTTGTTTTAACAAGTGACTGTAGCAAGAACATCCAAGAGGTGTCCCCGGGACACTTGGTACTAGAGACTCAAACTGGGAGTCTTAGAAATTCTCACCCCGTAGATGCCTCATTATAGAAAAGCATGTTTTTAAAAAAGTCTATGTATGGGCTGGGGATTTAGCTCAGCGGCATAAGCAGCTGCCTTGCAAGCAAGCAGTCATGAGTTTGATCCCCAGTACCGAAAAAAAATAAAATAAAAAAATAAAAAAAAGAAAAGTCTATGTAGATTCTTGTTTTACCAAGGAATCTGTCCGAACAGAAAAGTTCGGAGTCCAAGATATGTGTCCGGCAGAGACATCCAGTCTGAAAAGGGAGGCAGAGAGTGTTCTGAACTCCGTTGACCCTGGCACCCAGAGTTGTTTTGATCAACTGCCAAACCCTAAAGTTCAAAAGATGGCCACAAGTGGAGCGAGGGGCCAGCGTCCCTGGGCTTGGATCCCCAGAATTCTCCAGCTATGGTCAGCTGCTCGCTCGAAGGTCAGCCCCCTCTCCACGGCGGTTTGGTTTTAGAGGCAGTCAGTGCTCTTGGCTACAAAGAATCCCAGGGAGAGTCTTCCAGAAGCATCATCGATGCTGCTGGCCACTCATAGACAGGAACCTGGCTATGTAAACTCGTCCCCAAGTCACGTCTGGGTTCATGGTCTGAAGCAACTGCGTCCAGGGAGGCAGCTGAGCTCTTGGGCCTGTCACAGTACACAAGAGCCAGCCTTTCCTCCTTTTATTTATTTTTATTTAAAGAGAAAAAACAAAAAAGAAAACAACCAAACAAAACAGAAAAAGGGTAGCAACAATACAGAATTCCAAAGGCAAAAAATAAAAGAACCACAAGAACAACAACAAAACAAAAACAAAAACACTAAGAAATCACCACTTGATAAGTTACATACTGTCATCATTGGAATTAGTTGTTCAAGTTACAAAATTAAAGCACACAAAGTAGACATTCAAACAGTGAGACTACTAACAGTTCTGCTCAACAATCTAACAAAAACAGTAATGTGGTCATCTATCTTAAACACTTAAACATACATGCAGTTATATCCTTTAGAGCACTTTCTTTTTTAATTTTTTAATTTTTATTTTAAGGGGGATAAAATTAAACACAACAAAACAGAACAGAACGGGACTTAAGAAAGCATAAATTTCAAAGCTAGACAACCAGGGATCTTCACTATGTGTCATATGTGTCATATTGTCTCTTGTTTTCTTCCAAATGGTTGTCCATATCTTTGCATATGGGGAGCTCATACTAAATACCATAGCCAATTTTTTCACAAGATGTGTAGTTAACTGGCTCCCACTTGCTAAGGGATGGGGGACAGGACAACATGAGATGTCTGATTCTCAGCCTGCCCACCAGCAGGATCACAGCCGCCCCCCAGAGAGGGGAGGAGTTCTTTGTTCTCCAGCACCCCAAATCAACTGCATGGTGCAGGTCCCAACGCACCAGGGTCTCTCTCCTTCGGGCTGCTGAAAGTCTGCCACACTCTCAGCTGCCCCCCAGAGAGGGGATGAGCTCCTTGTTCTCCCGGCACCCCGAGTCAAGCACACAGTGCAGGTCCCAAGGCACCAGGGTCTCTCCCCTTCAGGCCCCCTAAAGTCCACCATACTCACCTGCTATTTCTTTCTGATGAATTGACCATTACATTTCCAAAGTTCTGAAATGGCCATCAGACCACACAAAGAATTCTCTTTAGGCTCCTGTTTGAAACCAGCAGCTACAGCAATCTGCTGGCCTTGCTTCAGGGCCACCTTTCCTCCTTTTAAAAAAGTTCCCTTTAACACAAACACAGTCCAATCAAATGGGAACCTCGGCCCAGGTCACAGTACGCTATATGCCATCAGCTTGATTTCATCTGTGAAACTTTCCACTCTCTGCCCCATGTTTAGACTTCCACTGTGTCCTCTTGGGGTTTTAGCCCCAAATTACCACTCCCTACCCCCCAAGAGACCAACCAACTGTCTCCGCCTCCACTGGCACCCCCTAACCAAAGTCACCATACACCCACAAGAGCCCCGACCTGCTGTCTCCACATCAGTTCTACCCTGTTCCCCACTCTGCCATCAGAAAGGCGGTCACAGCACAGGACTCTGCGTGTGTCACCACCCTCACCTGGTGAACAGGCTTTTGCTCTAAAGCTGCAGCTCCAGGCCTGGCCCTGGGCCCCCGCGGCCCCCTGCCACAGTCCCCCTGCTCCCCTGGCCTTGTCCCCCTCGCGGTGCACAGCGTGCTTCCTCCAGGATCTTTCCGTGGAAGCCCCCCTCCCCATCTAGGGCAGCTCTCTGTTTTATATGTTTTCATTAACCATGTTCCACCACCCCCACCCATAGAATGGGGCTTTGGAGTTACAGGTTCATGAGTGTGATGATCAGTAAAGACCCACCCTGCGTCCTGCTGCCTAGGGTCCCTCAGAGCAGCACGAGTGTGTGCACCAGTCTCCATAGAGACTGAAAGAGCGCAGACAAGGAAATCGGGACTAAAAATTGTACTGTTGAGACTGGCTGGGGTACAGCTCAGTGGCACAGCGCCTGCCTGGCAAGCTCAAAGTCATGAGTTTGGTTCCCAGTACCAAAAAATAAAAATAAAAAAGAAGACTGCAACTTCTAGGACTCAGCTGAAGTTACAGGTCATAAATTGGCTCAATTAAGGAAGAAAAGTGCAGACTGGGAGAATCCAGAGGATGTTTAAATCCCTTGTTCAAAACAAGAAGGAAGCTGGGCATGGTGGCACACGCCCGTAATCCCAGAACTCCAGAAATGAGGCAGTTCCACCTTCACCAGGCTCCTGCGTTCTGCCCTTTTAGAACCACATCCACGTCCCTGTTCTCCCACTGCACCTCTGAACCCTGGTAATTCATGGCTCTCTTCTTCATTTCTATACTCTGTCATTTTAAGAACTTCATGTAAAGAGAAAAAGATCTGAACAGACGTTGCTCCAAAGAGTATGTGCAGATGGCTAACAAGCTCACACCATTAGCCATCAGGAGGAAAAACAAAGCAAAACCACAGTGAGAGATCACTTTCCACCTGCTAAGATCACTTCCATCAAAGACCGTGTCGGCCAGGATGAGGGGGAAATGAGACCCTTATTCAGTGCTGGTGGGAAAGTGAAATGAGATAGATGCTTTGAGATACTATCCAGCAGGTTCTCAAGAGTCCAGATTGGGTGTGATGACACAAGCCTATAATCCCAGCACTCAGAGGATGAGGTGGAGGCTCACTATGAATCTGAGCATAGGCTACATAAGTGAGTTCAAGGCCAGCCTACACTACATAGTGAGACCCTGTCTCAAGAAACAAAACAAAAATCCTCAAGAGTCCAGTGAAGGAATCCAGTGGTGAAGTGACCCTGCCATTCCACTCCTAGATATATTCCCAAGAGAAATGAAAACACATGTTCACATAAAAAGTTGTATATGCAAGTTATAGCATCTTTCTGTGTAATAAGCTTAAACTGTAAGAGACCCAAGTGTTCATCAGTAGGTCAGTAGATAAGCAAGTTGTGTCATATCCAAATGCAGTGTAGTGTCCCTTATCAGTGAAAGAAATGAACTACTGATACTTATCATTAGCATGCAGAGACTTCAAAATTGTTTTGCTAAGTGAAAGAAGCTAGGTTTTAGAAAGTGTGTACTCTACAATCTCATATAATTCTAGAAAATGCCAACTACAGTGACAGAAATAGGTCAATAGTTGCTTGCAGAAGGATAGCAAGTAGAGAGGGAGGAAATTCTAGGAGAATAATAAATGTTCATTATTTGGTTATGGTAAAATTTCATAGGTATACATATATGTCAAATATCAAGACCTATCAAATTCTAGACTTCGAAGACACACAATTATATTTCAGTTGTGTTCAATAAAATGTGTTTAAGTACACCATTAAGACATTACTTTAGTAAGCACCTCTGGCGAGAGCAAGGAAGAAAACCAATCAGCAGCTCCCAAGATCCAGCCATGGTGGAACTTAGGTGGCTGCACAAGAAAGCAATTTGCCCACCCTCTTGGTAAGCCCCCTTGGCACAAGCCAGGAAGAAAACCAGCCAGCATCTCCCATGAGCCTACTGGCATGCCAGCTGAGAATCAAACATCTCCTAACCCTCCCCCCCTCTTTAGCAACTGGGGACAGAGGTCTGAGCATCTTTTGGGAGGATGACTGTATGCAATATAGCAAATATGGGGGATTTCTTTCTATCTTCTGTTTGAAGGCAAATGTTGTTTTCACTGTTTTATTTTGTTATGATTAACTGTTTTTGCTCTATTCAATATTCTCTTTTGATTGGTTTTATAATGTTCTGTTTTTGATCTCACTATACCTAATTGATTGGACAACTATTGTGAAGATAATGAGATACACTGTGGTACCTATTACTGTTATCCCGGTATCCTGCTATGAATTTCTGTACCAATTTCACTGCACTGTCTCAATTAGCTCTGCTATGTCTTGTTCTGTTGTATTTTTACTACCTTCACAAAAAAAAAAAAATAAGACATCCCTTTAAAGCAGGCGTGGAGGTACATGCCTATAATTCAAGCACCAAAGAGGTTGAGGCAGGAAAACTGCAAGTTTGAATCCCACTGGGCAAGCTCCTGTCCCAAAATAAAAAATAAAAATAAAAAAGAGCTGGGTATATAGCTTAGTGGTCAACAGCCCCTGCATTCGATCCCCAGTACCGATGGATGGAGAGATAGATGCTTATTAGAAAGACTCATAAATAGACAGACAGATAGATAGATAGATAGATAGATTATGGATAGATGGTTCAATCCACACTTCTGAAAAACACTTGCAGTCATACCAGCTTTCTATTCTGTTTTCACATTCTTCATATGTATATTTATGTTTTTGCCAACGTGAATGAGAATCCTTTGCTTCTTCTGCTTAATACCATTTTAATGTTTCTGAAATTATTCCTTATTATCACTTTTTTTCAGGTTGTGTTGTTACATACGAACTTTTACACTGATGTGTCACATACTGACAGAAAAGTACACAGATTGTAAATGTCCAGCTCGGTGAATTATCAGAATGTGAGCCTCCACAGAAGACCGCATTTTCAGACCAAGGGGCTTGTTCTCAAGGGCCAGTTAAGAACTGTTCAGTGTGATCCCACATGGAACCGTGTGGAACAGACAGCTCAGTGTGTGTGTCAGAGGTAAGCACAGCTGCACATTAGGGGACGAGACACATTGTATTTATTTGTACCATTACTGACCCTAGCAGGAAGCGCCGAGCTCCATTTGGATTTGGCAGAAGTGACTGGGTATTTTAAAGTGTGATGGAAGGGCCTGGGATTTAGCTCAGTGGCACAAGTGCCTGCCTGGTAAGCGCAAGGTCAGAAGTTCCATCCCTGGCACAAACATAAATAAATAAATAAATAAAGTGCAATGGAAGCAGGGTGTAGTGGCGCACCCCTATAATTCCAGCACCAAGAGGCTGAGGCAGGAGGATCATTATGAGTTTGAGGCGGGCCTGGGCTACATAGTGAGTTCTAGGCCAGTCTGAACTATATAATGGGACCCTTCTCAATAAATAAATGAATAAATTTTTTAAATAAAAATTAATAGAAATAAAGGGAGGTGGAGGGAGAAAGGAGAGTGAATGGCAATTGCTTGAGCCCAGGGGGAAAGTGAAAATTTATAGAAAGCAGGAGTAGGCTGGTGTATTTGAAGCTCACCCAGTTTGCTAACTGGAGCAGAGGCTGGGAGACAGGGGCCCTTTTGTCAGGAGCAAAGAGTAACTTCTTTTGGCAGCCTTGAGTTTTCACGGGGAGGCCCTTTAAGGGGAAGTAGGACCTTCCTAGGGATGTGGCCTTGAGTTTAGCTTTCAGAAGTGATGTCAGAGTTGGTTCAAATCTTTCCTGGCTCAGATTGGGCGTCGTGGAGATGGGGAGCCTGGCCAGAGTTTGGTCAAGGAGAGAATCATGGCAGCATGACTGGCCCATGGGCAGCAGCCTTTCCAGTCATCCTGGATCCCCGTCCACTAAATGTCAGGAGCCTCCACCTCTACCATGACAAGCAAAAAGGCAGCCGGGGCTTTTCCAAATGATCTCACAAAACCCACCACACTACATAACACCCGATGTGCCTCCCAGCTGTGAAATCCTGCGTGAAGCCCCTGGCTCTCTCGTCTCCACTTGAAGACAGAACCAAAGAAACAGGTTGGGAGGACAGAATGCAAAGTGGTGAGCCGTGGAGGAGGCCTGAGGCTGAGGCCTCACCTCCTCTGTGAAGTTAACATGGACACCCCCCCCCCAATCACTTTGTACAGATTCCCAGGGCTGCAAGGTGAGGACATGGCCACAGCCTGGAGCAGACCCTGAGTCAAATCCTCATTCTGCCATTTAACCAGCCAGGGTTGTCTCCTGGCCTCAACTTTCTGAACTGTAAGGGAGATAACACCTACGTCAGCTGGCCCACAGCAACAGTCTGATCCTTATCAATGGAGGTGAGAAACCACCCAGACATAGGTTTTATGTGAGCAAAAGCAGGGTTTATTTTGTCTGGGTGCAGACAGGCTGAGGTCATGAATGATTTCAGCAGCTGGCCAGAGGAGAAGTTAATTTTTTATAGGGCTTGGGACTGGGATCATAATCCCAAGGAATCTGCGTGGAATGTCTGGAGTCAAACAGTTGGTGCAGGTGTGTAGATAATCCTGGACTTCCCGGCAGCTGGGAGACTGTATGTCCTGGCCCGCCTATCTGTTCCATTTGCTGAGGGCAGCATGGCCCTGTAGTGGTTTCTTGTTTTCGGAGAGCAGCTAGTTTGCTAAGAGGGTGCCTCAGGTGAGGCATGGCCCTAATGACAGAGAGCTCTCCCCCAGCAAGGTATGAGATCACCTAATGCTACTGACTGTCCCCTTCCAACTTGAGTTCCAGTTTCCAGTCCCCTGATAAGTTTCTCAAGTGAAAAGTTAAGACCTAAAGATTAAAATCTCCAAAGCCTTAAGCTTTGGTAGGAGACTGCAGAAACCACTCCATAAATCAATAATCGTCATAAATCAGCATACAATTTTACATTCATTCAAACCGAGTTTTCAGTGAGACTTGCCGAAACTTACCATGAGCCAGGCACAAGTCTAAACTAAGACTTCACTCCAAAGGAACTTACAAATCACTGGTAGAGATCCTGTCTTGGTTACTTTTGTTGCTGGGACAAAATACTTGACACCCAAAGTTAAAGGAGGAAAGTTTTATATAGATCACAGTTTGTGGAGGTTTCAGTCCATAATCAGCTGGCTCCAAGGCAGAGTGGCACATGGCGCAGGGCAACCGTTCATGGTAGCAGAAGACAGCAAAAGCAACAAGCAAAAAGGGAGGAGTGAGCAGAGAAGGCTCTTTCTGTCCCTTACATTGTCTGTAGGCCACCACCCTAGGGTGGATGTAGCCACTCCCACCCATAATCCCAGCACTGGACCATGAATCAGTCACAGATTCCAGAAGCCCACCCCTGTGACTGCGTGAGGCCTCCAGGGGACATCTATACACAAACCATAAGAGATGCCAGAGAACAAATCAGGCCAGGGATGTACCTCGGTGGTTAAAGTGCTTGCCTAGTAAGTAGAGGGCCCTGGGTTCGCTCCCTAAAACCAACAAAACAATAAAATCAAAAAAGCTCAGTAAAGAGTCTGTTTGGGGGAAAATAGCAAGTGGTGAGCAGCAGAGAAAGAACCTCTCCAAGTTTTGGAGTTCAGACCCTGGAAGATAACAACATGAGGAAGACAAGGAGAGAGGTTGGTCCCACGGACATAGGAAAGACCTGAACTGAGACTAGAAGCCCATGGAGAGAGATAATTCAGGAATCCAGCAAAAATAAGAAAACCAGGCTGGGTGTGGTAAGCACATGCCTATAATCTCAGCACTCAGGAAGCTGAGGCAGGAGGATTATTGCAAATTTGAGATCAGCCTGAGCTAGGAAGTCAGCTCAAGTCCAGTTTAAACTGCACAGCGAGACCCTGTCTCAAAAAGAAAAAAGAAAGAAAGAAAAGAAAACCAGGGCTGGGGGCCCTACTGGCCGTGGAGAAGCAGCAAGGAAGCTGTGCAGCCCTCCATGTGCCGGCAGGAGCCCTACTAACTGGAGAGAACCAGCAGGAAGCCTCCTCCACCACCACCCGACCCGCCCCCTAAGCAACCAGGTGCGACTCAGGCTATGATGATGATAACTGAAGGAAGCAACCTGATATTCGTGGGTTTTGATTGACTTAGCAAGCTTAGGGCCAGTGGTCTGAGCAACTATTTAGGGGAAAACAATATGCAACACAGTAACAACTGTGGATTTTCTACTGTCTTATCAGTGTTTTGTTTTCTTTCATTTTACTGTTCTGTTTTATTCCCTTTAAAATAAAAAAAAATCATTTAAATTAAAAAGTTCAGTAAAACTAAGATGAGACTAAGCGCTGCAGGAGAAATAAATGTAGGGCATCGTGGTAGAAGGAAACAGACACTAGAGGAAAGAATAATCCAGGAAGAAAGAAAAGCTTGTGCACAAACCTGAGGTATTTAAGAAGCTTCTGTTTTCAGAGAGCTAAGATAGGATCTCAGAGGAGGTGACATGCTTAGGCAGGAAGGGAGGCACCCTTTGTACTAGGCAGTCTAGCCAGTTCCAGCACCGGGCTGGGTTTGAGAGTCCTGAGGTTGAATGCGTTTGTAGATTCACTGACTCCTACCAGAAAACAAATGTGCAGAGTGAGGCAGTGATAGACACAAGACAGGTTTATTACACAGGGCTGCTACTATTCATGGTAGCATCAAGAAAAATTAAATACTTAGGAATTAACCTAACCAAGGGAGTGAAAGACCTCTATAACAAAAATTATATCACTCTGAAAAAGGAAATGGAAGAATACATCAAAAAATGGAAAGACAGGCATAGTGGTGCACAGCTGTAATCCCAGTACTCAGGAGACTGAAGCAGGAAGATCACTTCATGAATCTGAGACCAGTTTGGGCTACATAGCGAGACCCTGTGTAAAAAAAAAATTAAATGAAAAGATAGCCTATATTCCTGGATAGGCAGAACCAATATAATCAAAATGGCTATACTTTCAAAACTGATATATAGATATAATACAATCCCAATCAAAACACCAACAGAATTTCTCACAGGTTTAGAGAAAATGATCCAAAAATTCTTTGGAACCAGAAGACTACCAGAATAGCAAAAGCAATTCTGGGTAATAAAAGCAAAGCAGGTGGTATCACAATCCGATTTGAATTTATATTACAAAGCTATAGTGCTAAAAACAGAAATGTGGACTGACAGAACAGAACAGAGGAAGCAAAAGTAATCCCAGGCACATTCAGGCATTTGATTTTTTACAAAGGGGCCAAAAACTTACACTGAAGGAAAGACAGACCCTTAAATAAATGGTGTTGGGAAAATTGGATATCCCTATGAAGAAAAGTAAATCTAGATCCATATAGCTCACCATGTACTGAGCTAAAATCAAAATGGATCAAAGACCTGAATGTTAAAAACAATCTGCTGGAAGATAAAATACATAAATCTTTTGAAGAGACAGGCATACATAAGGATTTTGTGAACAGAACTCTAATGGTACATACAGAAAAGAATACCACGAATCTACAAATGTGAACATATCAAATTAAGAAGCTTCAGCACTGCAAAGGAAACAACCAATATAGTGAAAAGATAACCTTTGAACTGTGAAAAAAAAAACACCAACTGCCAGCTCTTCTTCAGGCAGAAAACTAACATTTATATGAAAGAACTGGAAAATATTAGACACCCTAAAATAAAAAGCCCAGTAAAAAAAAAAATGGGCAACTGAAATGAATTGACACTTCTCACAAGAAATGCAGATAGCCAATAAATACACAAAAATATGTTCACTATCTCTGGCCACCACAGAAGTGCAAATTAAAACAACATGGATATACTATCTTACTCCAGAAAAACATGGTTATCATCAAGAAATCAAATAACAAATATGAGCTGGGCATAGTGGTATACATCTGTAATCTCAGCACAGGAGGCAGGAGGCAGGAGGATTGCCATAAGTTCAAGGCCAGTCTGGACTTCCTAGTGAGTTCAAGGCCGGTCTGAACTGCATAGGGAGACTCTGTCACACACACACAAAAAAACCCAAAATAATAACAATAACAACAAATGCTGGTAAGGCTGGGGGTAGGGGAGCTCTTACACTGTTGATGGGAATGTCAGCTACTAAAAACACTATGGAGATCAGTATGGAAAGTCAAAAAACTAAAAATAGAAATTCCATTTGACCCAGCCATTTCCCTTCTGTGTGTCTTCCCAAAAGAGTTAAAGTCACCATATGGTAGTGATACATGCATACCCAGGACTTACAAGGGAAAAGATTAACCCAGACACATAATTTATGGGATTATTTTATAATAGTCACCCCAAGAGTCAAATGCAGAAGAGTGCAGGAGCTCTGTCTACACACTAGAGACCCAAAGAATCCAACTCAGGGCCTGGATCCCATGGCAGCAATGTCCTGCACGAGTCCAGCTGAAGACCTGGAGCCCAAGGCAATGCCCTCTACGAGTCCACTTGAAGACCTAGGGCCACAGCAATGTCCCGTGCATGTCTGCACCAAGGATCTGTGCTGAGAAGGCCCAAAGGTCAGCAGTGGAAGCTAAAAAGTCTGCACCAGCAAGATGAAGGATCTGTGTCAGTGAGCTAAGAGATCTCTAGATCACTAGAACCAGGAAGCAACGCTCAAGGTAAGGACCACAGCTCCCCTGAAAAGAAGCATAGCCATCCTCAGTGACAGCAAGGACCTGACGATGAAAACAGCCGAGTTCATATCAGGAAAACCAATGTGACAAGGTTCTCCAGGAGAATCAACAGTGCCCCATCTTCCCCTCCAGTTCTCTTTTATGCTGTTGGCAACAATCCTCAGGGGTGCCTTCCACGCCTAGCCCCACGATGACTCAGTTCAACTGGGTGTTCCAAGTGGACTTATTGTGGTTAATCCACTACACCCATATTTATAGCAGCAAAATTTACAATAGCTAAATCTTGGAAACTGCCTCTGTACCCATCAACAGATAAATGGATAAAGAAAATGTGGTACTTATACACAATACAGCACTACTCTGCTATAAAGAAGAATAAACTTGAGGCATTTTTGTAAGTAAATGGAGCAACTTGAGACCATAATGTTAAGATAAATGAAACATACAATCTTAAATAGCACATGGTTTCTCTTGCCTGAGAATTGCAAACTATAAATAATAAAGGGCAAAATAAAAGATGCATAATAAGAAATAAGGAGATCTTTTTCAAACAGGAAGAGGAACAAGAGATGGAGACAGAAGGGGAAAGTGATTTTTAAAAAAAGAGAATCAAAGAAAAATGGAAATATATTGGGTCCTGACCTAGATCCCCAATCTTCCAAAGAAGCGTGTGGCGAAGGCTTAAATAAAATGAGACAAGTGGTATGGTATGATTTTATGGCTCCAGGAGGGTGACAAAGACTTCTCTGGACTGCCCATTTTTATTAGGTCCAAAACAAAGGTGGGGGGGGGGGGCTGAGGAAAGTGCAGGCAATGAGCAGGACCTTGGGAGTCACTTCAAGGACGTCTCCAAGTAATGAATCATGTCAGTTTAGAAGAACCATCTTCATGAAGACATGCTAGGAGTGACTGTAAGAGTAATTTCTGCAGCTGCAGTCTCTAGCTACTTAATTGATGTTTGAGCCAAGTATCTTCAGCTGTGGCTTCATCGTGCCCTTTGAGGTATCTCTGGCCTCACAGGCCACTACAGGCCTCAGCCAGGACCAGTGATTCATAGAGGTTCACTTAGTATGAATCAGCTCCCGTCACCAGGCCAGGGGCCGAGGCCTAGGACAGACTCACAGATAAACATAGAAAGCCAATTAGTAAAATTTAAATCCTGCTCAGCGCTGCTTCATAGTGGTCTCCAACATAAATAGAGCTTTTTTAAGTGGGAGAGGGAACAAGAGTTGCAGCATGGGAGAAGGGAACAAAAAAAGAATTAAGATGTGTCAAGCAAATGTACAAACTGCCCACCATAAATGCAATCATTATGCACTGCGAATATATACTAATAAAAAAAAGTAGAGTGGGGGCACTGAGAGAAGAGAGATGCATTATGAGCCAGGGCAGAGTATATTTAAGGGCTGTTTTCCAGATGGGTGGTCTTGGGGGTATTTTTTGGTCTTTCAGGTCACCCGTTCGGCAGGTTAGGTCAGAATGTAAGCCCTCTACAGGTCACTGAAGTTGCTGTGCCCGCCAGTATTGCTGCTTCCTTAGACGTTAAAAAGAAAAAAGAAAAGAAAAAAAAGCACAATTTCCAGGAGAAAAAGACAGATTCAGAGTCTGGCATTTAGGCTTCTTGTATCTCTAAGACCCTTAGGATTTTTTTTAAGTGAGTTTCTGGAAAGGAAAAAGTCTTCAGTACTTTTGTCTCGAAGCTGTGGTTAAGTATAATTTTACAATCTTGATTTCCTCATCTCCTTTTTACCTAGTTTTTATTTCTTCTGCCTGCCTCAGTTCAGGTAGAAAAAGTACTCGTGAAAACATATTGCACAGGATGGCTGTATATTTTACACCCCTATTGGAGAGGGAAAAGGGAACATTATTAATTATTCTGGGACATAGAGGCAGGCTTCTTTTAGAAGCTGGAGGATGCCGTGGGGGACACTGGCCATGCTATGGAACACCCCAGGCACTGCTGTCCATGGCACCGCCAGCTTCCAAAACTTAAGTGCTCTGACTGGAAGGCCACCTCACACCCTTGCTGCCAGCAGAGAATGCAGACTGGGCCACTAGTCACCCGCTGTGGAGTTTCAGGCTGACTCTTTAACCTCCCTGGACTCTGGGGGTAAGAAACGCCCAGACCTCCAGGACTCAGAGGCCTGGATATCCTCCTGACAAAAGAAATGAAATTCATTTCTTTGTGGTGAACCCAATTCTGGAAAACAAACCTTTTTTTCTCAACAGATGCTTCTTCCACATATCTAGCCACTGGTTATGGAATTTGTCTTACTGATAAAGGGAGTTTTAACGTATTTTGAGTAAGTGGATAACTATGATTATATTTGAGTTTCAGAGCATTCACCCCGTTTCATACTACTTTTTTTTAATTAAATGATTTTTTTGAGAAAATTGTACATTCAGATGTAGTTCTAACACAAAGAGAGATCCTGTGTTAGGGTTACCATGGTCTCCTCTGCCAAAACTATAATATGACCTCACAACCAGGATATTGACAGTGATGGAGTCAAGCTGCAGAACATTCAGCAAATAATGAAAAAACGTTCAACATCTCTGGCCATTAGAGAAATGCAAATTAAAACAGTGCTAAGCTTCCCTCTTACTCTGGAAAGAATGGCAATCACTAGGAAATCAAACAATAACAAAGGCTGCCATGGCTGTGGTGAAAAGCGTCCCTCCTGCGTTGCTGGTGGAAATGTAAACCAGTATGACCATCATGGAAATCATCATGGAGACTTCTCAAAGAACTGAAACTAGAAATTTCATAGGACTCAGCTCTCCTCTGCTAGGTAGCTTCCCCAAAGAGCTTAAGGCATCATACTACAGCGACACTTGCATACCGATGTTTACAGCAGCACAACTTGTAATAGCTAAGTCCTAGAAGCAGCCTGTATACCCATCAACACATGATTTGATAAAGAAAATATACATAATGGAATACTACTCAACTACAAAGAATGACAAATTTGTGACATTTGTAGGAAAATGGATGCACCTGGAAAATAGAATGTTGAGTGAAATGAACCAGACATACAACCTTCAATACCATTTGTTATCTCTCACTTGAGAGAGGCAAAGTACAAACAAAGAGAAGTATAAAGGATGGACAGAAAGGGACAAGGGAATGGATCTCGTACAATAGGCAAGTAGAGCTGAGGCAAGAGGAGTGTTGCAAGTTCGAGACCAGCCTGGGTTACGAAGTGAGCTCAGAGCCAGCCTGAACTGCATAGTGAGACCCTGTCTCAAAAAGAACACCCCCCCCAATAGGTAAGTGGTCCAAGGGATCAAGGGGGAGGAGTCAGGGGGAGGGGAAATAAGTAGACTAAAGAGACACCACAATGCAGGAACCTAATGACCTTAGTGAATGTAAACATCGTATGCCATAGCCAGAACTAAGATTAATAAAATCAACAAGAATAAAACTTGGGATAGGAGAATTAGAGGAGAGGGAAGGAAAAGGCGATTAAAAAAAAAAAAAAGCTGTAGCACATACATGAACCCACTCCTCAAGATGAGTGTAAACTGTCTATATTACTAACATGTACTAATAAAATGTTTTAAAAGTTAAAAGATGCAGAACATTTTCATCATCACAAAGATCCTTCATGCTGCTCTTTTAAAATCTGTTTCTCTCCTGCCTCCTCTCCTCAACCCAAACCCAACTGCCTATGGGTGATGCGGTGTGGTGCTGGAGCTCAGAAGTTAGCGTTTAAGAGCTTAGGGAAATGGGAGGAGAGGAACTGAGACAATGGAAGATGGGGGGGAATTTTTTTTAAAAAAAGCCTGATGTGTGCCACGAGCTGTTCGAGAAGTTGAAGACCCAAAAGTAAGTGACAGTCTGGTGAGGAATCTGGCCAGTTCAGAGCTGCCAGGCGTTACGAGGTGCACACCCAGGGGACAAGCTAGAGTGGGAAGAGCCCCCTTGGGACAGGGGATTAGGCCTGGTCAGAAGTGACATTTTGTCTGAGAGCAGGCAGAAGAAAAAAATGAGGCGAGAGAAGGGAGGAAAAGAACGAAAGGGGAAGAAAAGGAAGACAGAAGACAGAGAAAACAGAAGTAGAGGAATCGACGGTCCCCGCGGCCCACGCGCCTGCGTCGGGCACTGACTGCGCATGTCTGCGCCCCCCCCCCCGCCTGTGCGAACTCGGCCGCAGCCGGAGTGCGGGCGCCATGCAGCGGGTCCTGTCAGCCGCGACGGCGCGGGCGGCGACCCCCGGGGCCCGGGCCTGGGTCTGCAGGCGGCGCGGAGCCCACCAGCGGGCCGGCCCCGCGCCGCTCGGCCACGGATGGGTCGCAGGCGGCTTGGGGCTGGGACTGGGGCTGGTGCTCGGGGCGAAGCTGGCGGGCGGGCTGAGGGGCGCCGCCCCCGCGCTGCCCTCCGCGACCAGCGACCCGGAGCCGGCGCCTCACGCCGATCCGCTGCCGGACCCGACCCAGTTCCCCGCCGCGGGGTCTCCGCAGACCCCCGCGCCGCCCCGCGCCGGGCGCTTCGCCAGAGCCATCGAGAGCAGCCGCGACCTGCTGCACAGAATCAAGGTAGGCGGCGGGGGCGCAGCGCCCCGTCCCGGGTACCCCGGAACGCGGATGTGCGGAGGTCGCGGGGGGCTTCCGAGAAGGACTTGCTGTGTCCCGACGCCCGGCCACGGTCTCGCCCTGTCGAGGTTGCCCAAGTCGGGGTTGCCCAAGTCGTGGTGAGATCACCTCCTGCCTTAGGGCCTGCCCTGCCCCGCCAGTGTGCGGTGCTCACGCACCCCTCGCGGAGTGCGGCCTGGAAGTCGGGGCGGGCGTGGACTTCGGGGGCGTGGTCTCATCAGTGGGCGTGGCCGGTGGGCGGTCCCTGGGATGCCGCGCTTCAAAGCTTTTGAAGGCATGCGAAGGTGATTCAGACTGCCTTTGAACTCTGCCTTCTCCCCTTCGCTCTTAGGATGAGGTGGGCGCACCCGGCATAGTGGTTGGAGTTTCTGTAGATGGAAGAGAAGTCTGGTCAGAAGGTAGGCTCAGAAAAGTGCTAACTTAGTGAGTGACTTGTTGAGTGTCAGTTGGTAAATAAAATATTGACATTTTGCTGGTTGGAGTGAATCCGATGAACTTGCTACAGTTTACATAAAATGCTACATAATGTATGGGCAACGCGTGTATAGAATGAAGAAACCAAGGTTTTTTTATTTTTTAATCACACAAAATCTAAAATGTAACTAATAGAGCTGGCAGCGTGGTTCAGTAGTAGAATGTGTGCTTAGCATGTTTGAGGCCCTGGGTTTAATCCTCAGCATCAAAAATAAATAAATAAATAAATAAAATGTAACTAATAAAATAATTGGAGTCTTAAAAATGGCTTTCCTCACTTTTCTCATAGGATTGGATTATTAGTCTGAATATTGTATATAGAATAATCCATTTCACCATCAAATATATGATGTTGCATAACCCTTATAATGGGTAGGTGAAATTTTAGAATTTGTATGTTTTTCTTTTTAAATTCTGTTCACGATTGGCTCTTTCTATTTTGGAAAAGGCACTATACTGAATAATAGGGATATACAATAGTCCTTATCCTTAATGAGTTTATGGTTTATTTTATTGCCCCTTTTACCATACACAGGTATTAAGTGGCATATCCATTTTTTGTTGTTTTTTAAATTATACAATGCTTTTATCAAAGCAGTTTGTAACATAAAGCACAGTTTGTAACATAACTTCTTCATTGCAAAGAAATGGGTCTGGTTAGTTACCCCAGATTTTTAAGAATCTTACTTTTAGTAAATGACATTTTAGAGCTCATTTAAAGAAAGTAGCAATTTTAGGGGAATTTGATGGAGGAAGTAGGGCACCTATTTTATAAAAAATTTTATAATCAGTTTAATGACCATAAACTCTATGAGTAAGGGCTTTTTGTTTTTTCTTTTCTTTTCTTTTTTGAACTCACTCTGTAGTTCAGGCTGGCCTTGAACGTACTATGTAGCCCAGGCTGACCTCAAACTCACAGTGATCCTCCTGCCTCTGTCTCCTGAGTACTGGGATTTCAGGCATGTGCCACCACACCCAGCAAGGGCTTTATTTTTCTACAAATACTTTCAGCACAATACATATTTTTCCCCCAATTTTAAAAAAGTCATTGTACTCCTTGGCTTTTCAGATTCACGTTCTTTTTTTTAAGAGTAGGGAAATTTACTGGGGAATAGGAAAAGCTCCTGTGAGATGGGAGGAGTCCCAAATGGGTTGCCCTCAGACTTACGCTCTTATCTGTCTTACATTTCCACACTTGTACCCTGTGCAGAACGTGAAAACAAAACAGAACTTTTTCCAAAATCTTTATGGTGCGTAGTTTTTCTTCTGATTTGCAGCCAAATGAAATGGGTGTTTAGCTAGATTTGCACATCTCTTCATGTTTGTTTTTATTGAGTGGCTATTTTAAGGAATTCAGTGGAAATGCACTCAAAAACGAAGAATGAATATAATCTGAAGAATGATGATGTTTTATTTAAAGGATGTTACTTATTTAAAACATAGAATAAAAAAAATGTCAAGATAAGCTAAGAAAAATGAGTATCTGAAACAGTGGGAAAAGTGTACATGGTACAGTTTCAGTTTAGTTGTGTGATTAAATTGTTAGATTTAGTGTTGCTAAGATTCTTGTCCTGACATGTCCAGTTTCAAGTAACTTCTGGAAATGGGATATCATTTTTCGTTTATATAAATACAGAGGATCTTTTAAGATAGATGATTGCAGTTTTTGGAGGCCTATTTGACCGTGAAGCTATGAATAGAGACTTCCTGTTTTCTTCCCCCCTAAGGCCTAGGCTATGCAGATATTGAGAACCGTGTGCCATGTAAGCCAGAGACAGTCATGAGAATTGCCAGCATCAGCAAAAGCCTCACCATGGTTGCTCTTGCCAAACTGTGGGAAGCAGGGAAGCTGGATCTTGATATTCCAGTACAACATTACGTTCCTGAATTCCCAGAAAAAGAGTATGAGGGTGAAAAGGTAACTCAATTTATTTTACCAGTGGCATGTTAAATTATGTTAGAACTCTACTTTAAATCTTTCATAGGTTCTTTACTTTGACTTCAGTTTTTGTTAATGGATTTTTTAAAATATAGTTGGTAATCTGATGGGTATTTTTCTGAAATATTAAGATAAGGGTCTGTGCATGACATTTTTCAGCCCAGTTCAAAACAGAAAATATTAGTAAGGCATTCATTCCAAGGCTATTAACTGGTGATTGTACAATTTAATACTGTAATTTAATTTTCATGTTTTTACAATTAGGTTTCTGTCACAACAAGATTACTGATTTCCCATTTAAGTGGAATTCGTCATTATGAAAAGGACATGAAAAAGGTGAAAGAAGAGAAGGCATACAAAGCCTTGATTATGATGAGAGGGACACTGGCATCTGACCAAGAAAAAGAATTTAAAGAAAAAGGAAGCAAAAGTACTGAAAAGGATGACTTCATGAAAGCTAAGACAGAGCCAGACAATGAAGCCAAATGCCGTCATTCAAAACCCGGCAAGAAGAAAAATGATTTTGAGCAGGGCGAATTATATTTGAAAGAAAAGTTTGAAAATTCCATTGAATCCTTAAGGTTGTTTAAAAATGATCCATTGTTCTTTAAGCCTGGTGAGTGTTAATACCTTTTTTTTAACAAAGACCTTATGGAAGTACTGACTTTCAGGAAATCCAGAATTCAGCGTGGTGGTTAATTGTGGTAGGGCCAGTCCAGTGCTTGCTTTTCTGTCAGTGGTGTCTCACAAACTCTTGCCTTCAGACACTTGATTGTTTAGATCTGTCATCATGGAAAGCCACCCAGTCATTCAGAGACTTCTCAGTATCAGGGTATTCCTGGAAGCCAGGGGTGGTGCTGCACACCTGTAATTCTAGTTTCTTAGAAGGCTGAGGCAGGAAGATGCACAATTTTGAGGCCAGTTTGGGTAAGGTAGTGAGACTCTGACTCAAAATAGATAAGATAGATAGATATACAGACAGACAAATTATCTCAGTGTCCCCAAGGTTCAATCCCTGTTACCAAAAAAAAAAAAAAAGTAAAAAAATACATATTCATGGAAAATTATAGGAAATTTCAGAAAAATAGTTCTGCAAATAAAATCTGGTCCAAAGTATAAAGGCAGAGGTAAAGGATAAGTATTGCTAATATATTTTGTGCTTTCATTCTTTCAAGAAATTAGTGTTAAGCCAGGCATGGTGGCACATGCCTATAATCGAAGCACTTGGGAGGGTGAGGCAGGAGGGTCACCATGAGTTTCAGGCCAGCCTGGGCTACATAAGTAAGTTCAAGGCCAGCCTGCACTACATAGTGAGATCCTATCTCAAAAAAGAAAGAAAAAAAAATTAGTGTTGACTGAGGAAGGGAGGACATATCTGTAATCCCCAGAATTTTGAGAAACAGACAGGAAGGTTATGAGTCTAAAGACCAGCCTGGGCTATATTCTGAGTTTAAGGGCAAAACCCTTGAGTAGATTTTAATACAATTATGGGTTTTGTCTTTAAAAATAAGGTTTCTACCCATATTTAGCATGGATCATAAAAACCTTAGGTACAGAAGCCAAAGTGATACAAGGTGGTATATTTCAAATCATATATATATATATATATATATATATATATATATATATATATATTTCAATGTATATCTGAAACAAAGTTTTTATGCTCACATATATTTTATTAATGATACCTTAAACATGGTTAGTAGATAGTTGAAAACAAGACAATTTACTAAAGAACTTATTTTCCTTCCCCTTGTCAGTTTGAAGGAATTTTGTTTCATTTTGAGGTAGGATTATTTGTTTGTATTTTTATCAAAGAAAGGAATATATTCATGTGAACTTTTAAGTAGATATACTGATCATCATTTTTTTCTTAGGGAGATGGAACAAGCAAGGCCATTACAAAGTTAACAATATTTGTTGATGTATCATTTGTGATCTTTCTCTAAATGCTGAAGTAAAATATTTGAACTTTCAGAGTATATCTGTTTTTAGTGGGCAAATAGTTTTCGCTTTTTTCTTTGTTTTCACTTTTTGACTAATAGTCATTTTCTTTTTTTTCCTCCTTGTAATGATGTCTCAAGGTAGTCAGTTTCTGTATTCAACTTTTGGCTATACCCTCCTGGCAGCCATAGTGGAAAGAGCTTCAGGATATAAGTATTTGGACTATATGCAGAAAATATTCCATGACTTGGATATGCTGACAACTGTACAGGAAGAAAATGAGCCTGTCATTTACAACAGAGCAAGGTAAATGAATATCTCCTGGTGTGTCTGGCTATATCGCATCTTAATGCTGTTAGCAATTATTCATAAACTTTTTCTTATCTCCATTCCAAAACAAATTTGCCACGATTTGTTAAATGTCTTACTTTTCTATCTGTAAAATGAGGAAACTGCACGGCAGCCCTCGTGTAATCCCAGCACTCAGGAGGCAAAGGTAAGAGGATCGCTGCAAGCTTGAGGTCAGCCTGGGCTCCATAATGAACTCAAGTACCAACCTAAAGTACAGAGTGAAACCTGGCCTCAAAAAAATCAAAACAAATTGGGGGCTGGGGGTTTAGCTCAGTGGCACAAGCATCTGCTTGGCAAACATGAGGTCGTGAGTTCAACCCCTGGTACCAAAAAAAAAAAAAAAAATTGACAAAAAAAATCAAAACAAATAAATAAAATACAGTAGAATGAGGGAAATAAAACATGTTTGTAAAGTACCCTATGATGCTTAAGTAAAAGCAATAATAAGCACATAAACAAGCCAAAATTATACCTGTAATTTATTCTCTAGTCATCTCTTTTCTTACATTTTAGCTGTTTTGCTTGTTTGTCTTTTACTGTTTTTACCTGGTTTAATATTTATTTTGAAATAATTACAGAAAAGTTGCAAGAAGAGTGCAAAGTATTCACATATACCTTCAACTGCGTTCACCAAATGTTACTCTTTTACCACATTTGCATTATCTGTGTTTTTTTCTGAACCATATGAAAATAAGTTCCAGATATACCCTATTTTCTAAAAACAAGGACATTTGAGGAACTGACACTGACACAGTGGTTTAATCAAATCTATACTGCCAGGGATTTAGCTCAGTGGCTTAAGCACCTGCCTGGCAAGCGCGAGGTACTGAGTTCAATCCCCAGTACCAACCCCCCCCAAATTAATCAAATCTATACCATATATTCTAGTTTTGCTTATTGTTCTGGTAGTGTTCTTTTCAGAAAAGAAGTTAGGGTTCATGGACCAATCTTGGATCCCATTTATATTGAAGTTACCATGTCTCTCAGAACTCATAAGATAACTGTTTGTCTTGTTATTAATGATGCTATTTTAATGACTTTGTTGAAGTGGTACCTGTGAGCTTTCTCCACTGTAGAGTTACTGTTTTTCCCATTGTCATTAATAAGTATATTTTGGGGAGATATTCTATAAAATTTCTCATTGAACTTTCTACTTGTTTTCACATCCTCTGATGATTCATGATCGAATCACTTATTGCAGTAATGCTTACTAGATGGTGACTTTCTAATTCCATCACTGATTTAACATTTGTTAGTTGGCATTCCCTTTTAAGACGTTCTTGGCTGGGTGTGGTGGCGTGTGCCTGTAATCCCAGCACTCACAAGGCTGAGCCAAGAGGATTGTTGTGAGTTTGAGGCCATTCTGGGCTACATAGCAAATTCAAAGCCAGCCTGCAGTGCAGTAAGACCTTGTCCCAAAACAAAACAAAACACACAAAAAGGTTCTGTGCCTTCTCCTTTATTGACTTACACCACTAGTACTTTTGGATTTATATTGTAGTCAGTGAGTTATAATCAGTCACAGGCATTTACTGTCTTACTTTGGGAATATTAAGCATATAAAATATTAAAACCATGCAGTGATTTACTAGGTTGCTTATTTGTATTTCCCATATTTTTAATCAAGGAGTTTTATATATTAATAGTGAACATTTAAATGTCCTTATTTGGTTTATGCAGACCCCTACCACCTCCCATTAATAAGCGTCAGATTTGTGTTATATTATAAAAATACAACAGTCAGTTCTGCCTAACTAAAATAAACATTTGATATAAATCTGGGTATAAAGAACTGTTTTACAGCGAGGCATTCCTTAGGCACATTTTGATTATAAGGATTAAGATTTAAGACATTTCAGCTCCTGTGGTGCACACCTGTAATCCCAGCACTTGGGAGACTGTGGCAAAAAGATCTCAAATTTGAGGCCAGCTGGGCTACAGAGCTACAGTTTTCTTTTACAACTTTTACATATTAAATACCACATTAGAGTTAATTTATGTAAACTTGACTTGGATATTCAAGCAAAATCCTAGGCAAACTGTTTATTCAGATTTTAATATAATTTATGGAGAGGATTCAATACTTTAATGAATTTTGAACTAGAATTAGAATTTTTGTCCTTTTGGATATTTCATATGTGATACCTTTACTACTGTAATAGAAAAGGACTTAGAGTTTTGGTCTTTTAATATTTTTAAATTTAACTTACAGTTTATGTTATGGGGTTTTCTATGAAATTATAGTTATATGTTCTAATTTATAGCATCAAAATAACTGAAGCGCAACCCTGAAAAACCTAAAAAATTTAAATTGATTAAAATAATGTGAAACAGATACATAGCATTTCTTGCTTAAACTGGTAAACTTTAAAACTACTCATAGAAATATTTGAATTATTAAATTATTAAAAATTGAGCTTATTTTCTAAGAGGAAGAATCCAACAGACCAGAAAATGAAAACAAAAATTAAAGTATTAGCAAATGAAAAAAAAATTGTTTTACTTTTTAAATTTATTTGAAATTTTTAATTCAAAAAGTATACTAATGACAAGGACTTTATGTCTAGTGTTAAACTGACCGGTTTGATTATCCCTTGATTGTTTATGGTTAAATTTATTCAGTTTGCTAAATGGTTATATTCTTTATTCTTTTTCCTTTTATTCTTTTTTCTTCCTAGTATAGTGGCCAGTTACTGAGTTGAAAAGTCTGTTTAATGGGTTGAATCCCAACAATTCTCTCTCTTTTTTCTTTCTAATAGTGTAAAGCAGAGTAGAAAATAAAAAGTTGTATTGTATGTAACCAGGGTAAAGATGAAAGTTTAGGGCAAAGGCTAGGCTGATACAGAAAAAGACACCAAAAATGGTGGAAGAAAATGAGAGGTTACTTCTCTCAGGTAACATCCATGAGGGCAGCAGTTCAGACTGGCAGATGGTGCTACTCCATACAAGCCGGTAGGGACCTGGTTTTTTGGTTTCTCTGCCCCACCTGGGTGTTAGAAACTCGGTGGCATCCCCCCTGAAAAGAGGAGTTGGAAGAGGATGCGCTCAGGACCGTAAGATCCAGACTTGAAAGTATTTCACTGTTTTTCTGTTCACCTTCTGGTGACAAAAAAAAAGCATAGCCATATGATCACACTTAGTGACTAGAAGCTAGGAAAAGTTTTTAGCTGAGCAGGCACGTACCTTGCTACAGCCTTTTTACTAAGGGAGGAGAAAGATTTGATGATGTGGCTGCCTCCACCAGTGTATTATTCCACAGTATCTGCAAGTTCACATTTGTGTGTTCAGTTGGTCCAGAGGAGAATGTATTCCTACTGTGGGTGGAGGTAAAAAAGAAAAATGAAAACCATCAGGGAAATATATGAAACTAAAATTTTATCATAATCTCTACTAGTAATTTGTTAAAGGAGCATTGGCAGAGAATTTTGAGGATAATTACTAATAGAAGCTGTACAGTTGAGGTGTATTTCTGTTTTATTATTTGATTTGTTAAAAAACATATCATTTTACATCACTAGCTTATTAAAAAAATTAAATGTGCAGTGAAAGATCAGTCTTATTACCTGAGAGACTGGGGGGGGGCGGCAAAAGAAATTAGGTTAGTAACAAGCAGTGAATTTGAACTTTTTTCCAGAAACGTGTGGTTCTTCACTGTTTCACACTGAATGTGTGTGTGTGTGTGTGTGTGTGTGTGTGTGTGTAAAAATACTCCCAGCCAGGTATTACTTTTAAGTATATTGGAAAACATAAGAAAAGGGCACAAATGTCAGTATTGAATCTAAAAAGACTGCGTAGTAAAGATGAATGCATACATGGAGGTACTATGATTTGAAAAGAAGTATCTAGGTCTGTACATAAAGGGGAAGAGGCCATTTGTACTCCTTGAGCTTTGTTTCTAGCCTGAACACTAAGGCTCAATCGTTTGCTGTCTTCTGATTAGTAAGATGCAAAAACATGTGGCATATGATGGTGAGTTAATTTCATTTTAGTTCCGTTCTTTGGGGGGAAAAAAACGATTTTATAGTGCTGAAGCTTCCTCTCAACTCTGAGATTGGTTGGTTGGGTTTTTGTTGTTGTTGTTGTTGTTTGGTTTTGGGGTTTTTTTTTGATAGGATCGTTGATTCTGACATGATAGCTGATTCATTTTAGGCAGGAAGATTAAAAATTTGAGGTGAGACCAAGTATATTAGCAAAACCTTAATTTAAAAAAAAACAAAGTATCACTGCCTAAGAAAATGTTCTGTTTGTTTTTATTTTATTTGATACAGTATCTATTTCAAACTCTAATACTTGATTCTAATTATTTTTTTGTAATAATTTAAAAGGCCAACGGGGAGGAGGCGGGGCCGCCTAGAGCCGGCACAGGCTCTGGCGGCCGCAGTGATTGGTTCGCGTCGCGTCGTCTGGGCCGTTCGCTTGGCCCCGGCGTTACGTGACGTAACGTGACGCGACGCAACGCGACAGGGCACAGTACGGCACGTCGCGGGGACTCTGAAGTCCTCAGGTCGGCAGCATGGCGGCCTCGGCCTCCGGCCTGGTGGGCGGGGGCGCTGGGGGAGTCGGGGGTGCTGGGGGTGTCGGGGGCGTCGGCTCTAGTGCCGCTGGCGGCTCTGGCGGCGCCATCCAGGGCGCTGAGGCCGGGGACTTTCTGGCCCGGTACCGGCTGGTGTCCAACAAGCTGAAGAAGCGGTTTCTGCGGAAGCCCAACGTGGCGGAGGCCGGCGAGCAGTTCGGACAGCTGGGCCGTGAGCTGCGTGCTCAGGAGTGCCTGCCCTACGCGGCGTGGTGCCAGCTGGCCGTGGCACGCTGCCAGCAGGCGCTCTTCCACGGGCCCGGCGAGGCGCTGGCGCTCACCGAGGCCGCTCGCCTCTTCCTGCGGCAGGAGTGCGATGCACGGCAGCGCCTGGGCTGCCCGGCAGCCTATGGCGAGCCGCTGCAGGCGGCTGCCAGCGCCCTGGGCGCCGCCGTGCGCCTGCACCTGGAGCTCGGACAGCCGGCCGCGGCCGCCGCCTTGTGCCTCGAGCTGGCCGCCGCCCTGCGCGACCTAGGCCAGCCGGCCGCCGCTGCTAGCCACTTCCAGCGTGCAGCCCAGCTGCAGCTGCCCCTGCTGCCCCTGGCCGCCCTGCAGGCGCTTGGCGACGCTGCCTCCTGTCTGCTGTTGGCGCGCGACTACACAGGCGCTCTGGCAATCTTTACACGCATGCAGTGCCTGGCGCTGGAGCATGGTGGCCACCCCGGTCAGCTGCACCCGCAGCCACAGACGCCTCTGCTGCCACTGCATGCAGGGCCCCAGAGCCAGCAACCACCACAGCTGCCTCCAGGGTCCCAGCCTGGATCTGTCGGGGCCTCGGTCCTGCTCTCCACGAACCCCGCTGGTGCACCTGCTACCACCAGCGCAGCAGCTGCTGCCGATGCTGCTGATACTGTCGCTGTGGCCGCCACCATGCCCTCTCCAGCTGCACTGGGCGCCTTTTCTGATGTGCTCATCCGCTGCGAGGTGACCCGCGTGCTGCTCCTGTTGTTGCTGCAGCCACCACCCGCCAAGCTGCTGCCTGAGCACGCCCAGACGCTGGAGAAGTATTCCTGGGAAGCTTTTGACAGTCATGGGCAGGAGAGCAGCAGCCAACTTCCTGAGGAGCTCTTTCTGTTGCTACAGTCCTTGGTCATGGCTGCCCACGAGAAGGACACGGAAGCCATCAAGTCACTGCAGGTGGAGATGTGGCCTCTGTTGACTGCTGAGCAGAACCACCTCCTTCATCTCATTCTGCAGGAAACCATCTCTCCCTCAGGACAGGGGGTCTGATAGATCACATTAATCAGACAGACATCTATGTTGTCTTTCCTTTTTTCGGCTGGTAACCAACGTTTGCATGTAAGGGAGAAATAAAAGATGTAGGTCCTGTTTCTTTTTCTGTCATTCAGGTTGCCACCTCAGGAATTTAGTTGAGTGAATGACCATATTTCCATGATAATAGGGGGAAAATCCCTCAATTATGATAGAATGAAAGTTGATATGGCTGTTTCCAAAAACTAACATTAAAAATGATAATCCTTTTAATCTTCTTTGTCTAACTCCATCATTGTTCCTTGGTGAGCATCTAGGTTTGCACTGAGTTTCTCCTTTGTTTCATTTCTACACACTCATAGAAATCATATCTTACTCTTTTTGCTGCAGCCCTAAATTTATGATAAAGCTACTCTGATTTTCCTGACTTGAGGTTGAGATTTACCTTATGTGTAATATGTGACTATCTTGTCAGGTGGCAAGAAGCTGAACTGACATGTATTCAGTTCATACCTACAGTTCACCTGGCATGCAGGCCTTGCTGAGCAAAGAGTGACTATAGCAGAAGCTCTCACCAGGCCCTTGCTGGGATTAATGCAAGACAAATATGTCCAGCTCAGCAGTTTCAGTGGCAGTGTTAACTAGTTGATGTGGAAGTCACAATTTTGGTTCCTTTCTAACAGATATATGTAAACTATATTGCAGCTTTTATCCATAAGGGGTCTTGCTGCAACTTTTATTTAACATAAGTATGTAAAAATCAAAGTGCGGTTCTTCTGTATTGTGGATTCACATACCGTAGATGCAAGGCAGGATCCTTGTTTTGGTTAAAGCAGGATGCCCTTCCAATGTCAGACACCATGCATATGCTGAAATGTTACAGTGAACTCAATATGTACAAGTAATAAGTACTATTTTAAAAAGCAAAAATAAATTATTTTAAAAGAATTTAAAGGCACTAGCTTTTGAGGGGAACTCAGTGTAAAAACATTCTTTTCAAAGATACGTCGTGCCCCAAAAACCTTAAAATAAAATGTAGTAACCGCATGTTTCCTATCCATTTGTTTTGTGGTAGCATTTTGTACAAAATGAAATGTTTCCAACTGACTTCTTGGGCATAATCATAAATCTGTTTATAATGTACACTAACCAAGGCTTTATAGAATTATAGCCTAAGAGAAAATATCTTCATATATATATTCATATATATGTGTTAAACATATAAATATATATATATATATATTTAACATAGTACCACTTGATGTCTGTCACCCAGTTAAAGTATTTTCCCCAGAATATCACCTCACTATATCTTACATTTTTTGATCAACATTTTAGCTGTCAAACCACTCTTAGATATAAGGGAGGCAAAGGAATTTGTGTTTAGCTGAGTACATTGTCTGGCATAAAACATTTTCTCAAATGGAAGTGTGGAAACATGGATTCCTTATGGGAGAAAAAAAGTATCACTTTTGTATAACAAATATATTATCTGTAGGCAAGTAAATGATATGTCTTTAAGCAAAAGAATACAGTAGTGAATGTTCTTGCCGCTGAGAAATAGTTTGTTGATGGCAAAATCCCTAGTGCATTAGCCTGTTAGAACTTGTTAAGTATTTTACAGGTGTTGGACATATTGCATGAAACAGAAATCGCTACTGTGGGGCAGGGTATGTAGCTTAGTGGTAGAGCCCCACAAAAGAAAAAAATCTTTTATAATTTGATGCACTAAAATGAAATAAATGGATGTTTTCTGATGTATTGTGATATTACAGATATGGCCTTTACCTTCTATTTGTTTCTTAGTGTCTTTCAGAATTAAGACATTGTTCCTTATGAAACTTTTTCATGCTTTTATATTGTAATCCCAAATATTGAGTACAGTTAGCCAAGTATTGTAATCCCTTTTCTAGTCTTCCTCATAATCCAAAAAATTATATTTACAGTCCCACTGAGATGTTATTGGAATCCCAGCAAGTTAATTTCAATCTGCCACCTCCAATGCAACCCATGGGAAGAGTAAAGACACCAAGACATTCCAAGTTAAGGGCAGCCAAGGGGTCCTAAATCCAATCCCCATGAGAATGTGCAGATAAAGGCCCTGATCCTAGGCCTCTCCCAGAATTTATTATCTTGTGAAGAAAGAAGTGGCTTGAGCATCAGTGACAGTGAGGATGGCGGGAATTACGTGAGTAGCTTGAGCTGGCTGGCCAGGTAGGGAGAGAAGCATCTTTGCAAAATGCAAATGCATAATTCAATTAAGGTAGCAACTGTATTGTTTTAGGAGGCTGTTGCTGTGGTTTCTGATATGTAAACTTTTGTGCCCTGGGGAGTCATAACCTAAATCCTTGAGGCTCATACCCAGTTGACGTTCCTGGAGCTGGATAGGTTCCTCTACCATCCTGCTGTGCTTATATATTTTAGAGAGAGCACTATGCGAGAACAGGAGACTGCCTGATGGCTTTAGAGATTACACACCAGTACCTCACTAGCCTTATCTGCCATGCTTAGAGCCAATTGAAGAGAGAAGGAAATACCGTAGTCAGATCTGTACATATCAGCATAAGGAAATAAGTCTCCATATAATCAAAGTTGCAGCAATTGTGCATTCAAGGGGAGTCACTCAAATTATCTGCCACACTTTTAGGTCAGAGACACTGTATTAGTGGTTCAGCTTAAATAATAAATGTTAAAGTGGGATTGGCTTTTGCAACAGGCATTTTATGACTAGGTAATATGGTGCCCATTTATAATCCTAGCACTAGGGAGGCTAAGACAGGAGGGTCATGGTAAATTTAGGCTGGCCTAAGCTACAGAGTGAGTTTAAAACCAGCCTGAGCTGTCTAGTAAGACCCTGCCTCAAAACAAAACAAAACCAAAACAAAAAACTATATTGTCCAGTTGTTTGGGGTTTCAGTTTTTGTAGGACGGGGGATTGAACCTAGGGTCCCGCTGATGATAGGCAAGTGCTTTTTTGTCACTGAGCTGTATTCCCAGCGCCTTATACTACACATGTTAAATTCAGAGATGTAGAACTTCTTGTGACCATAAGATACACAGTGGGGCCGAGGATTTAGCTCAGTGGCTTAAGCGCCTGCCTGGCAAGCGCGAGGTCGTGAGTTCGATCCCTGGTACCAAAAAAAAAAAAAAAAAAAAAAAAAAAAGATATACAGTGATATATACTTGTTTGTGAAGGCATTTAAGAAGAATTTTAAAAATAAAGGTGTTTCGAAAGTCCACGTTTGTAGATGTAAAGGTCTATGGTTGTATAACAATCTTACGCAATATCTGGAGATTTCAAGATAAACAGGAAGAGGCTGTCATCTGGCGACACTACATCAGTTCCTCAGTTACACAGATATCCTAGTAACTTAGGAACCATGTCTGTATTCCATGGTGTTAAACAGAAATTGCCTAGAAGTTTGAAATAGTAAAGTTTATTATTCAGCCAAACAAAATTATTTTCTTTCTTTTTTTTTTTTTTGGTACCAGGGATTGAACTCATGACCTAGCACTTGCCAGGCAGGCACTTATGCCACTGAGCTATATCCCTGGCCACAAAATTATTTTCATGAAAAGCTACTGATTAATTTTCTATCTAAAGGAACAAGATTAAAGTCTAGAATTTGTCTGAAGTTTAGATTTCTAGATTAAAGTCTAAAATCCTCCATATTTTTGTATTTATTTATTTATTTTTTAATTTGTATATTTGAAGGAGGAATATTGGGCTGGGCATTTAGCTCAGTGGCCTAAGTGCCTACCTGGCAAGTGCAAGGGTCATGAGTTCAATCCTCAGTACCAAAAAAAAAAAAAAATTAAAAAAATAAAGGAGGAATGTTGAAGGGCCCTAATTCCCAATCTTGATACAAGTGGTTTGAAATGCTTTACTGTTAAAGGAAGTTACATAAAGGTGGTTATTGGCCAAAACTATTGGTTATTCGGTTTTACACAAACTTGACATTCACTCTAAAAAATACATATCTCAGAACACATATTTCTACTGTGTATGTTCTTTTAGATTGAACTTTTTCTTGATTGGTGGCATTGGTGGTAATCAGAGTAAAGGCAGAAAGTAATGAGGGCATAAAATACATATGGGAGGGACCCTAGGAATGGAACGAAGGGAGAAGGGCAAGACACAGAGTAAAGAGGATTTGACATACTGCACGGGAGAGCTGAGGGCAGGAGAGCCCTCCATGGTGTTTATTATGAGGATGTTAAACGAGAGAAGAAATATGACAAGAAGGGTTGACAGAGATTTACTTTTAGATATTAAATTTTAGACATGAGAAGGCCATTTATCCAATCAGGTGTTCTCAAAAGAGTATATTAAGATCACTTATAGGCTCTTTTTTTTTTAAGCTTCAGGCACACAGCTGTGGCCACCCCTTTTCTCACTGCCCGTTACTGTGCCTCACTCAGTCTTATGACTCAAACCTTTAGGAGACGTGTAAGAATTTTGGAAGGAGGCATTTTTCAAACCATATATATCACAGTCCCTCAAAAGTTGTGAGTTTTGAAGGGAGAGTATAATTTGGGGAGGGAAAAGACACATGATTCAGATAAATTTAAATTCCTTCTCTCAAACCAAAGTAGAAAATAGGTAATGTTACTAGAAAGCTCAGTCATCAAGTTGAAGTCGAGAGAGTGCTGCAGAGGCAACAGAGGGTGTTGAGGGCCGGGGGAGAGCCGAAAGAACCCCACGGCCTGCAAGGAAGTGTTGGTCTCAGTGCTACGGAACTGAAATGAGATGAGGACTGCAAAGAGGGCACTGAAAGGTCCCTAAGGCTGGGCGTGGTGGCAGCATACCAGGTGTGGTAGCTGAGGCAGGAAGGTTGGCATGAGTTCAGGCCCAGCCTCAACTACGTAGTAAGCCCCTGTCTCAAAAACACGAGAATGAAGAGAAAGGGTGAGTGAGCGCCTGGGAAGAAAGCATGTGGGCTGTGTCGCGTAGTTCAGCAATGGTGGGGAGAGGGGAGAGGCTGGGGGCTGGGGCCGTGGCAGAGACCTTTCTCCCTTGGAGGACATGAGCATTGTGCAAACTCAGTGGAGTCCAGGGTGTCGGCATGGTATGGAAAATCCTTTGTGCCTCATCCCATGCCCGCTGCTCTCTTACTGCCACTTGCTGTCTCAAGTTGTGTGCCTCAGGCCCCCCCCCCCCGTTCCTGGCTCCTCAGCCTGCACTGCTGAGGCTCCCCCACAGCAGTGTCCATGCCCCCAGTGCTGGGCTCCTCATACCTCTCCAAGGAGTCGCCCCACAGCCTGTTGCCAAAAAGGTGGCCATGCAGAATTTGGGACCTATTAAAGCAGAATCAGCATTTTAACAAAATCCTCAGATAATTAATTCGGTGCTTTGAAATTTAAATAGGCTGTCATCAGGACCATTTGCCCCGGGAGATTAGCAGCGGTGTGGGCTTTTCTGTCCCTCCTGTGCCTTGTAAGATGTCTTGTTATGTACTGGCCAGCAATGACATTTCTGTTTATTCTGTGTGTTTAATGAGCACTTAATAAAGGGCAAGTATTGTTCTAAGCAGAGGACTCAACAATAAACACAGCACAGAAGATTTCTGCCCTTAGGTACCTTAGGGAAGAGACGGCCAAACATGTAAACAAAATAAGAATGTCAGATACTGACAGAAAGAAAATAAAACAGTGTGATGGGCTACAAAGTTACAGGCAGAGCCCATAGGGGATCTATTTAAAATATGTTAGCTTTAGGCCATGGTATTGAGCCATGAATACCAAGCATAGCTAGCTTGTCTTTGCAGATAGAAATAAATATACACAAGTCTGGTACAAAAAAGAACATGGCAAGATTTTGTGAGATCAAAGAGGCAAGCAGGGGCTAAATTGTGTTGCTGTAGACCCACCCGTCTTTAATTTACCAAATATTTCATAACACCTTTAATATACCTCATTGAAAGTCATAGCTAATAAAACCACATGCAGTGCTTTAACTGCAGTATAAATAAGAAATGAGAGGAATGTAATTTGTAGTAAAATATATTATTTCAGTATGCAAAGTGCTTTATACACATATTCAAACTCTGAAAAGTACTTTAATTCACATTTTACAAATTAGGATGCTGAAGCAGAGAGGCAATGAAAATTGCAGACTTAATAAAGGGCTTAACTCCAACTCTGCCACTTACAGCTGTATGATTTATCACCCTGTAAAAGCAGGAATTTATAATAGTACCTTCCTTATAACATTGCAAACACAAATTAGCTCATATTTACATACTTCTTACATGGCATACATTAACCAGTAATGCATTGCTAATAGGAGGTGAAAGTTGGATTCAGACTAAGATTTGCTAGCTCCAGCCTCTCCCACCGCACAGATGAAATACCATGTCACATCACTATACATGGTATTTGTGTGGTATTTTTATCCACGAAATGTAAGGCTTGCTTCTAAACTTCTCAGAGCGCGTGCTTTTTTAGTTGGGGGATTCATTTTGGTACATGATTCAGCTTTATCCCCAAGAAACGGTACTACTAAACGGTAAGTGTTGCTCCATATGCACAGGGCAAGTAAACTGTACAATGTTATTTGGTACTTTTTAACTTTTGTTTAATTTAACTTACTTATTGGTTTTTTGAGACAGGGTCTTGTTATATAATTCAGGTTAGCCTGGAACTCACTATGTGGTCCAGACTGATCTCCAACTCCTGGTGACCCTCTTGTGTCAGCCCCCCAAGTGCTAGGATTACAGGTGTGCACCACTACACCTGGCTTTAATCAGCACATTTTTTTAGTTATTAAAAATTTTATGACAGTACAGGCAAGCAATTCTAATAGAAAACAAGTAACTTTCTATACTTTAATTCACAAGCTTGTTAGTCAGTTACCTGTATGTCTGTCACTCGTTGCTGAATCATACTGAAAATTAGTTGTCGTTTATACTGAAGTCAAGCTAAGAGTAGCAGCGCCCACTTGTAATCCCAGCACTCAGGGGCTCAGGCAGAATTGCCATGAGTTCAAGGCCAGCCTGGGCTACATAGTGAGTTCCTGTTCAGCCTGAATGACAGTCAGACCCTGTCTCAAAAATTAATAAATGTTTTATTTTTAAAATTTTATTTATTTATTTATTTTGGTAGTGGGGATCAAACTCATGACCTTGTGCTGGCCAGGCAGGCACTTATACTGCTGAGCTAAGTCTCCGGCCCTAATTAATTTTTAAAAATTTGTAGTTTACGTATGCTCTCAGAGTTGAAATATGTGTCATGTATGTTTTCCTATTCATTATCATATGGAAAGTCAATAATAGATTATTAAATTTTTAATTTTTCTTATTTCATTGTAGATTTTATGTTTACAATAAAAAGAAACGCCTTGTCAACACACCTTATGTGGATAACTCCTATAAATGGGCCGGTGGTGGATTTCTGTCTACAGTGGGTGACCTTCTGAAATTTGGGAATGCAATGCTGTACAGTTACCAAGTTGGACTGTTTAAGAACTCACATGAAAATCTTTTACCTGGGTATCTCAAACCGGAAACCATGGTTATGATGTGGACACCGGTCCCTAATACAGAAATGTCTTGGGATAAAGACGGTAAATATGCAATGGCATGGGGGGTGGTAGAAAAGAAGCAGACACACGGTTCCTGTAGGAAGCAGCGGCATTATGCTTCCCATACTGGGGGTGCGGTGGGTGCCAGTAGTGTCCTGCTGGTCCTTCCCGAGGAACTGGATGCAGAGACCATAAATAACAAGGTTCCTCCAAGAGGAGTAATCGTTTCTATCATCTGTAACATGCAATCTGTTGGCCTCAACAGCACTGCTTTAAAGATTGCCCTGGAATTTGATAAAGACAGGTCAGACTGATGCCTTAATGTCACAGGTGCACAATAAACGTTTTTGAAATATTATACTTCCAAAATACTTGAGCTTTTTAAGAATGAATTTGCAAAGAATATAATGAATGCAGAAAATTATGTACCTCTAATTGCTTAATTTTGTAACTGTCTTTTGTTGTAGAATTAGTTCTTTATACTCAGGGAGGTAGCTCTTGTTTGTACTTTTTGGAAAAAGTGTTAACTCTTGAAATAAAATATTCTGATAAAAATGTGTACTTTTTTAGATGTGTAATAGAGAAAAATATTCCATAGGAACTTTCAAATATTGACCTTTTAACATAATAGCAAAATTAAGACTATGAGAAATGGCTGGGTGGGGTGGTGCACACCAGTAATCCTAGCACTGAGGAAGGCTGAGGCAGGAGCATTGAAAAGTTCAGGTCCTCCCCGGGAAACTTAACAAGACCTTGTCTCCAAAAACACAAAAGGTTGGGGAGGTAGCTCAGTGGTAAAAATGCGCCTAGGCTTAATCCCCAGCACCCCCCCACACACACACACACATTTATGCTCAGTGAGAAATGCTACTTTAGTTATCTGTTGCAGCTTAAATGAACAAATGTGTCTCATCTCCCAGTTTCTGAGGTTCGGGAACTGAGGAGTGGTGCAGTTGGGTGCGCGTGATGCAGTTACGAGAAGCTGGCAGACGGGGTACTGCAGGGGTCCCATGGCTCCTCTGGGACTGGAGGGAATGCTTCCAAGGTGGCTCACTCATGTGCCTAAACCAGTCCCATTGCTGGCGATTGGCAGAAGGCCTCCGATTGTCACTACACAGGCCCCTCTGTAGGGCTGCTTGAGTATCTTAATGGCAGGGCAGCTGTCATCCCTCAAAGCAAATGACAAAGGGGCAGTGCATGAGCAAGTACAAGTGCACCAGGCAGAACTAAGTGTATTTTATAAGGTAGCCTCAGAATTCAGCAAGTCACATTGGACCTGATAGAGTGTTGGAAGGATCACCCTCTTGGGGTAGTTCTGGTGGTGTTCCGCACATCCAGTCATTCAAGACCTATAAACTAAAGACAAGTTATTTGCTCCCTACAGGTACAATGTACAATAGCAAAACAGATGCCAGATAATTTCTTAGCCCCTCCTGTTAAAAAGACATATGAGAGTTCTTAGCAATTCTAAAAGCCAATGAGATGTAAGCTCCTTGATTAGTACTTAAGTTTTGGGAATAATTCTTGGCCCTTGGCTGTGTTCTTTGGACTGTTGGCTTTGCCCTCTGAGTTATTCTTCGATCCTGAAAGGTAGTGTTTCCAGCCAAGTGGTGTTTCGCAGCCTGTTTCCTGTTTCTAGAAATCTGGGGATGCAACGGCCTCTTTATACTTTGTCTTTTCATCTTCATTAGTGGTGTTTCTGCCAACGTGGTCTTTAAAAATGTGAGTGTCATGAAAATCTCATTGACGGTCATGTCAATAGACAACAACTATATCTCAAAACCCATTCAAAATGAACCGCTTCTCTAACTTGGTATTAATTTGAGACCATGTTTTTCTGGAAGTGCCCTAGATTTTATATTTGCCTTGAAGCAATTTCTTAATTTTAACATCATTTGTCATCTGAAGATCTGAGAATTTTAAACAGCTTTTATTGGGGGCTGGGGGTCTAACTCAGCTGCATAAATACCTGCCTAGTGAGTGCAAGGTTGTGAGTTTGATCCCCGGTCCAAAAAAAAAAATTATCGATTGATTCTGTAGTTCACAGATCTTCTTTTATCTTACTCTTTATTATGTATCAGTTTAAGAAGCAAGAAGAATCCAGGAGCACTGGGCCTGGAAATCCTGTCTAGCGCACCCCAGTTCTTGAGGCACATTTTCTATTTTCTATACTGGAAGCAGCAGTGTTGCTAAACTTTCTGCCACTACTAACGTGAATCCCTTTTCCTCCAGTGTCCCAAGAGTTTCCTTAGTTTTCTGGAGTCCATGTGTATAGCATTTTCAAAGACCATTTAACTTCCTAAACAGTTTTCTTCCAGGCCCCTCACGTTTGCACCAGCACCCCAGCTTCCATCCACTGCCCTGTCCATATCCGTGGATGTGTCCTATAATTCACAGTTCATTTACAGTAAGTAGCCCTTTAAAGTTTAAAGCATACAAAGAGTTTTGTAGTACTATATATTCACAAGATTTTACACTCATCACCATTATGTAATTTTGGAACACTTTCACCCAAAATAAAAACCTTATACCTATTAGCGTTTGCCCCCCATTTTCCCCTTCCAACCTCTGGCAACCAAACATTTGACTTTCCATCTTTTTATGTGATGGTCTTTTTTGTTTGTTTTTTTTTTTGGTACCAGGGATCGAACTCATGACCTCACACTTGCCAGGCAGGTGCGTACGCCACTGAACTAAATCTCCAGCCCATTTTCCATCTCTTTAATGTGCCTATTTTGGATGGTTTGTGCAAATGGAGTCATGTGATATGTGGCCTTTTATGTCTGAGCATTTTGCTTTAGTATAGTATATATAAAATCACCAATAGCTGCATAAAAAATTACCCCAAAAGTTACCTCTCAGTTTCTGTGTTTCAGATATCCAGGAGCAACTTAGTTGGGTGGTTATAGCTCAGAGTTTCTTGTAAGGCTGTGGACAAGATGTCAGAAGGAGCTTCATTTATCTGAAGGTTTAGCAGGGTGAAGTATATGAGCACATGATGACTCACTCATGCCAGAGGCCTCTGTTCTTGATGGGTTTTGGCCAGAGATAACCGTTTCCCACCACATGGGCCTCTCCACAGGCCGGCTCAGTGATGCTGTAGCTTCCCTCAGGGTGAATGATTTGAAGAGAACCAGGCAAGAGCCACATGTTCTTTAAAATCTACCCTTTGGAGTCACATGCCAGCACATGTGTCAAATTCTCTTGGTCATACAGACCAGTGCTGATTCAGTGTGGGAGAGGACTGTACACAAGCTTGAACACCACAAGCTGGGCCTCATTGGGCACCATCTTGGAGGAGACTGGCTCTGCAGATGGCTTATTGTAGTGTCAGTGCTAGATATTTTGTTGTAGCAGCCATCAGTGGCGTACACTGGAGATGGTTAGTGCACCACTGAAGTTAGGGAAACTCAAGAAGTCAAAGCTTTTGTATACTCTAATGTAGTTCTGTGCCCTACATCTGTTTCTTGACTTGCCATTTTATGAAAGTACAGGATGTCTCTGGGTTGACTGAATTGTAAAGAAAGCAGCCCCTGAAAGTGTCCATTTCATCCCTGTGTCTTTCTGGCTTGTCCTGATCTCAAGGTCTCAAAGTCATGGTTTTCATATTTTTCAGTCCATACCCTCTTTGACCAATGTAGAGAAGCCATATCGTCCTTTAATATGATTTTAAAATTTAAACTTGCATTGCATATTGTGATTAAAAGCAAATCAAATTAGTGTACTTTTAAAGTTTGTCATATAAAATGACAAAACTTTTTAAGCTGACCATGAGATGGCAACGTAAGGAAGTGGTTGAGCCTTTGCACGCAGAGGCCTGGGGTGGCGGAAGAGCTGCTATTTAAATGGGGAGAGAAGGACAAAGGAGGAGGATCCTGTGGTCACCGCGGAGAAGTGCAGTGGGGCCCAGCCAAGGGTTCAGGAGGATCCACAGAGTAAGAAAAGCCCTGTGAATTTAGACCCATTTTTGTTAAGATTTTGTAGGATTCTTGAAGCTCGGGGAACTATGAGCGTTCTCAAAATGAGGTAACACAGTCACCAGGGATCCACAGGAACCCCACCACCACTGAGGATTTGCCTTTGGTATTTTTATTGTACCTTATTTTCTTTCCTAATTCTATCAGAAACAGTAATGAGAAAGTTCCACATCTCCCAAAGTGCTGTCTCTCAGAGGCGACTGACCCTTAATATTAGGGGGAAAACCCAAGTTTTTTTGTGGTTTGGGATTATTTTTTGTTTTGCTCTTGTTTTCTGGCATCAAAACCCACAGCCTGTTGAGAGGCTAATTAGCTACAAATGATTTGCTTTACTTGTGTCAAACTGATCTTTTGTCATGTGAAACGTTACGTGCACAAAAGATTCACGTGACAAATACCCATTTCCCAATATACCCCTCCCCCCCAGGATTAAACCCAGGGCCCTTGAAAACATTCCCTTTTTTTTTCTTTCTTTCTTTTTTGAGACATGCTCTAAATTGCCCAGGCTGATGTCACACTTGCATTCCTCCTGCCTCTCTGTCCCAGAATGCTGGGATTACAGGCATGCACCACTCAGCCTGGCTCTAATACCCAGAATTTAAAATACTAACCTTTAGTCAAACTTTCTTCATTGAAAAATAGGATATCAGATAAGGCTTAAGACCTACTTCTTTGCCTAGCAGGCAGGTGCCACCAGGAGCTGGTGTGTATGCTCCTGCTTCAGTATTAGATCCTTTCAAAGCCACAGACGTGTATCGATGTCTAATATATAATATTGTTACTTATTTTTGCACGAAGTCACAGTATACATGTTTCCTACATTCCTTTAACATTTTTCTTGTGTGTGATCTGGTTAATTCACAGAAACCCAGTTTATTGTAATGCTTGAAACATCACATGACACAACACAACCACACTGTACCATCCGTTCTTTTTTTTTTTTTTTTTTTTTTTGAGACAGGGTCTTGCTACTCAGTTCAGGCTGGCCTTGAGCTCACTTTGTAGCCTAGGCTGGTCTCAAACTCACAGTTATTCTGCTGCCTCAGCCTCCTTCTTGGATGCTGGGATTACAGGCGTGCCCGGCTTTCCATTTTTTTTTCCTTTTTTTTTTTTTATGGATGATTTTTACTCAGTGCTGTAAGGAATCATTTTCTTGGTTGACCCATATGAGACTGCTGCTCTTATTTGTCAACAATACTTGAATATGGACAATTTTGTATGGTTGATACGGCAACATTTTAACATCTCTTTGACATCTTTTCTATATAATGGAAAACTGATTTGATTTTTATTTGGATTTACCTATTTATAGTTAATGAAGTTTAACATCTGTTTGATGTCTTTGCTATATAATGGATGGGAATATGGTATGATTTTTATTTGGATTTACCTACTGTTAAAGAAGTTAGACCTTTTTTTTTTTTTTTTGGTACTGGGGCTCGAACTCAGGACCTTGTGCTTGCCAGGCAGGTGCTTATGCCACTGAGCTAAATCCCCAGCCAGACTTTTTTTTGTACCAGGGATTGAACTCACGACTTTACGCTTGCCAGGCAGGTGCTTATACCACTGAGCGAAATCCCAGTCTAGGCATATTTTTATATGTTGATCTGACAGTTGAATTTCCTTTAAATTTCCCACTCATACTTAATCAGATCATGGAAAACAAGAGACTTGATTGTGAACACGGTCGTGGATTAGACAATGGATAATCCCAGTAAATGCTGTAGTTCTCCTAATGTTAGCAAATTACTCAGTGATCACTTCTTCCCATTCCATTGTCCCTACAATTTTGCAAAGTGATTTTGCTACTGTTTCCATCCAAAGGTGGAGCTAGTTCTCCACTCCCTGAAAGCTGGCTGGCTGGCTTTGACTGGGTTTCAGCCATAGAATGTGGTGGAATGATGTCCCATCAGTTTCTGCTGTCTGGCTTTACAACCCCTTCAGGCTTCCCTCCTGTCTCTGAGGGCGCTGCTCCAAACGCGCCACATAGGGAAGCCAGACTGGCCGCCTAGGGGATTCAGATGCCCCAGCTGCCAGACATGTGACTAAAGCTGTCTTGAACTTCCCAATCCAGCTGCCCTTGCAGCCAAAGGCTGCACGTGTGATCACGTGGGTGAGATCAGAATAACCAGTCAACCCATATAATCAGGAAAAGTAATCATTCTTATTCTAGGCCACTAAACTTGAGGTAGCTTGCTTTGCAGTCATAGTTAACATAACTGTGCTCTGGTAGGCTAATGAGGTAGAGGTCGAACTTGAAAGTACTTGAATAGAGCAGAACTCTTTTTCTCTTAAAGAACACTAAGTACTTTGTATATGTGTGATTTTATTTATTTATAGGGCTTTTTGTTTGTTTGTTTTTTGTCTTTTTGAGACAGGGTCTCTCTATGCAGTTCAGGCTGGCCTTGAGTTCACTTTGTAGCCCAGACTGGTCTCGAACTCACAACGATCCTCCTGCTTCAGCCTCCCTAGTGCTGGGATTACAGGCATGAGCCACCACGCCCAGCTCTATTTTTTGGTCTTTTTGAGACAGGGTCTCGCTGTGCAGTGCAGGCTGGCCTTGAGCTCTTTGTAGCCTGGGCTGGTTTTGAACTTGCAGTGATCCTCCTGCCTCAGCCTCCCGAGTGCTGGGATTTCTGGTGTGCGTCACCATGTCTGGTTTGTATATGCAGTATTATTTTACCTTCAAAACAACTCTACCTAGGCATAGTGGCTCAGAGCTGTAATCTCAGCTACTTGGGTGGCTGAGATAGGAGGTTTTGCAAATTCAAGCCCAGCCTAGGCAGTTTTGAAACCCTGTCTCAAAAAAGCAATGGGAAAAAAACCCCAAAATCCTATTATGTGGAAATTATTAGCCGGGGATATAGCTCAGTGGCATGGTACCTGCCTGGCAAGTGCAAGGTTCTATCTCCAGTACAAAAAAAAAAAATTATTATCCTTTTCCCCAAGGTCACAAACTATTTACCACTAGAACTTATTTCAAACCCAGCTATATTTGACTCTAAAGTTTGTCCATTACTAAACATTTTTTTTTTTTTTTTGGTACCAGGGATCAAACTCATGACCGTACGCTTGCCAGGCAGGTGTTTGTGCCACTGAGCTGTATCCCTATACCCCTCACCCCTAAACTTGTATATATTTTTATGTGACATTGTTTACCAAATTGCATTGACAAAAACTACATGTCACTAAATGTTTAATTAGTAAATCTGGCTGTAACTAAGTACACAACTTTCAGATTAATACAGAGGTAAGCCAAAGATAACACAGTAGAGTCATGATCTTATATACTACTACCCCATTCTTGAAATGTAAGAGATGAAATGAGAAAATAAAACATTCATGAACACTGAACAGCAGGCAGGGCTGAGGCAGTGTGTTCTGGACTCTGTCCAGAGGGCAGGGCAGCTCCGGTTTTTGTTTCTAGAGAATTATCAGCCCTAAATCTGCTTCCCTAAGGAAAATCTAAAATGTAGACTTTTTAAAAACTACGTCTCCTGCATTATATAATTTAATAAGATACTGTATTAATACTGTACTTAGAAGATACAGGGTATTTTCGTGGCATCGTAGGTCTATAAGAAGAATAAAACAGAATGCTCAAGACAGCCTCATGTGGAACAGCAACCTGTTAATGAGGCAGGCAAGCTGGTACCTCTGCCGGAGATGGGTTACAGGGCGGCAGCCAGCCAGCAGCAGGGAAACCAGATAGTGCTCTCAGATAGACAGACTGCTGGCAAACCTCCCACCAGATGTCCTCTGATTGCAGACGATATTTTCAGTTTCCATGAACTCGAAGGGGTTTCAAGAACAATTATTAAATACACAGCCTTCGGGTCAAAAGAAAAATCTCTAAGTGACTATGATCCCAACCTCTAACTCACAACTTTGTAGAGGTACACTGATTTCTAAGGTGAGGTTTTCCTAAGTGAACCAGTCAATGTTTACTAGAGAAACATATATAATAATATATACAAATACATATAAGAATTTACAAGATTAGCTTGCAACAGTCATCCACAGAGTAGGATGTGGAAAAGTGCAGAGGGTCTGTCTCCACTGGAGATCTGAAGGGTCCAGTCAGAGGCCTGGAGCTCACTGCAGGGTGCGAGTCCTCATCAGCAGGCCTGTGAATCTACCTACACCAAAGGCTGAAGGATCTGCGCCAGAAGCTGAAGAGTCTGCGCTGGAAGCCAGGAAATGACATCTAAGGTGAAGGCTGAGACTGGAGCAGAAACAAAAGCAGGTCTGTCCTTCATTTCCCCTTTGTACCATCCAGGTGACAAGCCACCCTGGGGTGTGAAATTGCTAAGCCAATTTAGTTGAGCTTCTCTTACTCAACTTGACAGACTCAATCAGCCATCACAGTCTACCCCCTGTCAACCTGACAACCAGACACGTTTCTTTGAACAGTCTCCAGATACAAAGACAAGCCCATAATTATGCCTAACATAACTATTCTGCATACAAATGGAAACACCAATTCTCTCCCCAGAAATAGGAAACAAATTTTCTTTGGGTGATTTTTACTCTTAACATTTCATAACTTGAAATTGTAACACAGGTTTAACAATCCTTAAGAACTAGTATTAAGTCCATCAACATTATATTACACTAGAATCATATCAAGAGAGAAATAGTACAGTTACAATCTTTGTTTCTGTAGCTGATCATGGAGTCACAGCTGGTATTTAGAACTGCCTTCTTCCACTACCCATTCTGTATTCCCTTGGCCTTCAGCAAGCACCTCGGCAGGTCTTGGTTCCTTCTCTGGTGGAGTGACCCATACCTTCATTCCTGAAGCTTCTGGATCATTTGTCATTGTGCTTGGATTAGATTGTTGTAGTTTTCCATCGACTTTAACAACAGGGGCACGGTAATACTAAGAGGAACCCTAAGGGATCTAGTGCACTCCAAGTATATTCTTTATTTCCTACATTGTGGACTGACAGACTAATCTCCCCTGGGTAGTGTGGGTCAATCACCCTGAGAACACTGTGACTCTCTATTTAGCTTGTTTCCTCAGAGGGATGAGGAGAACAAAATGACCAGGGGGAAGTCTTAGCTTAGCTTCCATCAATGGTATTATTGTTGTGCTTCCTGGCACAAGTCTTTCCCGCTCTGGAACTAAGACTTCTAAGCCAGCAGAACATAAGGTCACAGGAACAGGAAGCAAAAATTTGCTAGTGGCTCACTGAGGGTAATGGTGACTGATACCATTCCCACTTCCACACCCTGATTCCTGACCCATGAATCCTGGCTATGGGTGACAGAGTACTGTTTAATGGACACTGATTCAAAGCATATACAACCCTTTGAAGAACCTTGCCCCAGCCCTGCAAACTTTCGCCACCTAGCTGGTGCTGTAACTGTGTCCTCAAAAGACTTTTCCAACTATCAATCCAGCCACTTCTGGATGGTAAGGAACATGCTAAGACCAGTGAATTCCGTGAGCATGAGTCCAATGACTCACTTCTTTGGCCATAAAATGTGTTCCTCAGTCAGAGGCAATGCTATGTGGAATTTCATGACAGTAGATAAGGCATCCTTTGAGTCCAGATGATAGTTTACCAGGGGTCGAGCTCATGACCTTGCACTCACTACGTAGGTGCTTACGCCGCTGAGCTAAATCGCAGCCATGGATGATAATTTTGACAGAAGCATTATATTAAGGAAAAAATAAATCCATATCCAGAGTAAGTGTCTATGTCAGGAAGGACCAAGCACAGTCTCTTCCATGATGGAAATGGTCCAATAGAATCAACCTGCCACCACTTTGCTGACTGATTACCCCAGGGAGTGGTACCACACTGGGGACTCAGTATTGGTTTCTGCCTGCCTGCTGGTATACTGGGCATCAGCAGTGGCCATAGCCAGATCAGCCTTGGTGAGCAGGAGTCCATATTCCTGAGCCCACACATACCCTCCATCCCTGCCACCATGGCCATTGTTGAGAGGCCACTGGGCAATGACAAGGATGGCTGAAAAAAGTTGACCCCTATCTACAGAACAGGTCATCTTGTCCACTTGGTTATTAAAATCCTCTTCTTGCTGAGTTTTTGTTGAGTGTTTACATGGGAAATAAATATTTTAATATCCTTTGCCTATATGGAGAAGTCTATCCACATATTTCTTCCCCCGATATCTTTGTCACCAATTTTCCAATTATTTTCCTTCTAAATTCCTGACTGCCAGTTACAGCCTATGAATCAGAATATAGTCACACATTTGGCTGTTTCTCCTCCCAGGCAAAATGTACCACCAGGCATGCTGCCCGAAGTTCTGCCCACTATGAACGTTTTCCTTCACCACCGCCCTTCGGGGATGTCCTGGAGAGGGGCTGTAAGACTGCAGCTGTCCATTTGCAGGTGGTGCCCACCTATGATGCAGAACCACCTGTAAACTAGCCCTAGCCTCTCTTGCCGACAGCTGATCATACGGTACACCCTGGCCACAGGTGCATGCTGGGCAGCATAAGGCAGCACAGGAGGAGCCACGGACACCTGGGCAACTTCATGTAATCTGCTTGTTCCTTCTGGATCTGCTCTGGCTTGATCATGCATGGCATTTCCACCTTTTGACAGACTGCGCACAGCCCACCTTATGACTCAGCGGGTCAGCTAACACCCAGCTGAGGGTAGGCAACTCAGCTTGCACGACAACTCGGTGTCCCGAGGCCAAGTGTTGTTTCCACCAAGGCCAGTACCAGGCCGTCTAATCTGATTTTACTGGTACATTTTAGATACACCTAATGATCACATTCATCATAGAGAATTTGTACCTGTACAGATGACTTTTTCACTCATTCCCCTGCTCTCTGCGGCCTGCCCACCCCTCCCTGTTTACAAAAGCTTTGTTTGCATGTTTTGTGTTGTTACTTTCCTTTCCCTCTCCCCTCCCCGGTTCTCCTTCTAGTCTAGGCGCTCAACACCCTCTGTCAGGATCCTCCCAAAGGCCCCGCCAGGGCACTTACAGGATCCCATTCTTTTCCCATCAGTGCCCTCACCTTTATTCATGCCCTTTGAGGAGCAGCATTAAATGTAGAATACAGTTCAGCCCATCAAATCACGAGGGCCCGTGTTTGGGTTTCTCAATCCCAACAGATTTTCTTTCAGGACACACTTAGAAACTTAAATTTCTTATGTCTGGAGCTGGGAATTTTAACCTTTGAGCTCCTTATTTCAGCTCCTCATTTCCCTTTAATTTGTCCTCACAGTCAGATTTAAAATTTCCTATGAGAATTGTTTCCCTTCACTAGTTTGTCTGGAGATGCTAATATCAACCACCCAGCATTATTTCCCACTGTGTGGAAAATAATTCAAAACTTTCATGTATGGAGTCACTAAGGTTTTACATCTCATAAGTTAGTAAATTAAGATAAATAAATGGATCTACATTGCATATTACCCTAAACAGCTCACACTGAGGACTATCAGTAGTCTCCAAAGAATTAGAAGATCACGGCATCTTTAGGGCTCATCATTAGAGAGCAGACTCTAGGAACCGCTAAAGCCATTCATGTATTTGAACTTTGTAATTCTGTTTCTCTTGCGCCACTCTCGGTACAAAAATCTGTGTCAGTGTTCACTAGAAAACATATGATACAAGATATGCAAATATATGTAAGAATGTACACGACTGGCTTAGAATGGCCACCCAGAGTCAGATGTGGAAGGCGCAGAGCATCTGCCTGCATGGAGACCGAAGAACCCCGCTGAAGTCTGGAGCTCAGCGCTGTCCCAGGCAAAGCTTTACCAGGAGGCGGAAGGGTCTGCACTGGAAGCCAGGAGAGCGCCCAAGGGGAAGGCAAAGACAAGGCAGGTCTGTCCTTCATTTCCCTTTTACCATCCAGGTGACAAGCCACTCCCTATAGTGTGGAACTGATGAGCCAATGCAGTTGAGCTCTTACGTAAACTGACTCAGTCAACCATCACACTAGGCAACAAAGCAGTAGACCGGGCACACGAAGTTCGCTGTTTTGGTGTAAGCATGGGTCACCGGCAAACAACCTGACTTGACAGAATTTTACTGTTTATAACTGGAAAGTGTAGCTGTCATAATCCTCAAAGGATACTTTGACTCCTACACTTGCAACAATTTGGAAAAGGTTTGATAATCAGGTATTTAAAGCTTACACTCATGAAATGAAATACCAACTAATCAGAATATAGTTTCCAAATGTTTCAGCCAAGTTCATATGCACAGTGTAAATAGACAAACAACATACTCTCTTACAGTTTAAAAAAGACTTGTCCATAATCAAAACTTTATTGAAAAACTGCCATCAAAATAGGAGATTAATGCTGTGCACCTTACAAAATCAAACATAATTACGTATCTTGGTCGGTTCATTACAATTATTGAGCTTATGATAAGGCTTTCTGTGAAAAAACAAATTCAAGAAGTTGTATAGATCATTAGTGTTGCTTTCTTCTAAATGAGCAACCTGCAAAGGAATCACGACAGTATAGTGAACAAGTTTTTTCCACCTTTGGTATAATTTTATGGTCAAAGTAACTTATGTAAAAAAATTAAGTTTTAGGAGTATCAGATTAATATTGAAATGCAAACTATCCTCTTATATAACAGGTTTGCTATAATAAAAATCTGTTAGATCTGAGTATATTCCACTATGACCATAACTGTCATTCTGGTTTCTCAAACAAGATAAGGGATCTATTTAAGACCAAGAGCCTGAATTCAAAAGTTAAAACTGCTTTGAAGATACAGTCTTCTTAGGATAGCTACAGATTCGCCTTTGAACCATTTGTCAGCAGATGTACACAAAATTCCAAGATCATGACATGAAGTTTCCTTAGGAGAATATTATTTAAATATGATATGCAGGCTTTGTAGTCAGATCTTATCAAGCCATAACAAATAGATCCCAGACTCACTATGAATCCACTTACAACTCTTCCAGTAAAAACACAGAATTCACAACTTCCCAAAATACCACAAGCAAATTTTAAGTACAGTCATTGTAAATCTGCAAGTATTACTATGAAAAACTATATACACACTTCATTATTTTTCCTTCACCAAAGTGATATCAAATTTAAAATTAGATTTTTATATTAACCATTCAGCAGTGGTTCATATAAGTAAAACTCATGGCATTTTAATTTATACATTATTTGTTCCTAAGCCGATAATGATTTTAAAAACTTGTCTTAAGCTCTATATAGCTTTCTTGGTATATACCAAGAAAATATGTTAAATCCTATGGTGTTAAAATCTCTGTCCTACTACATATAGTTACTCTTACTTTCATTCTAATTTACTTCTATTCCAAACAAAGTAGGTGAACTACTACAGAAGAACTGGGCTTTCCAAACTTAAAAAAACAGGAAGAGATCTTTGCCTAAACTTTTTACTTGCCTTGCCTTGCCTTGCCTTGCCTAAACTCTTTACTTAAAAAGCCCACAAGGAAAAGTCTTCAAAATCTCATCTCTGACTTAGAAAATATCAAGTGATTGATATACCTTCTGTGAGTCTAGCCTTTCCTCCTGTGGGCTGGCACAAAACGGTTGAACAACCTACACAAAGAACCACTGTCTGTGCGTGGCTGAAAACCGTGGTAATCTTGTAGCAACCTTAAAAAAAAAAAAGGAGAGGCAAATTAAAAGTGAAAAGCAGATGAGATCACAGAACCTGTTCTATGTATTTCTAGTAGTAAGTCATGTTTTACATATATTCTGTGAAGAATTAGGAACTTCAGTGCTGTCCAACACCAAGCTATATATGTAGCATAAACTGGTCTAGTACCCAGCATCTCTCTCTCTCTTTCTCTCTCTCTCTATATATATAGATAGATATAGATATCTATATATATATAGTCTTTTGGGGACAGGGTTTCACTGTGCATTTCAGGCTGGCCTTGATCTCTCAGTGATTCTCCTGCCTCAGCCTCCCAAGTGTTGGGATTACAAGCATAGGCCACCACACCCCACCTAGTACCCAGCTTTTTAAAAGGTGAAACAAACACCTTATTGAACTTAGTATTTCCCAAATATTACTATTTCAACATGTAATTTAAGTTTCTTGGGCGCTGTTTCTGTGGTACATGTCCAAAGTCCAGTAATTGTTTTACTGTTAGATTATCTCTCCACTTTGGCCACACTTCAAGAGTTAATGACCACCACGGTAAGCAGCACAGCTTCAGGCTGAAGAATCACAGAATTTTTCACTGTATCATGAAAAAGAAAACTCATCATCTGAACAGCTTACTAAGTGAAATACCATACTTTGCCCATCTTGCCCCCAACCCTTACAGAGTATGTGATGAAACTACCATGGCTGTTAATGTCCCTTATGACATTTCCAATTCTGTCATTTCATTTCTGTTTAAGAGGATCGTACTGTATCTAAATGTACACACCAAAACAGCCATCTCTATGCAAATTCCCTTTAGAAAGACAACTAAGATTTAAAATTTTACCTGGACATTTTACATCCATAAAATAAGAATTTGGACTTTGAACCAGCCGTTTCTTTTTATGTTTCTTCTTTTCCTCTTCCAAGGAAGGGTGTAGTAAATCTCTGGCCAACTTTATTAAAAATAAAAAAATAAAAAAACAAAAAACAAAAAAAACATATTATTCTTGTTGGAGTTTAAGCACAGTGCTGGCAGATTTAACCATACGAGAAATACACAGGCCACACAGGGCTAACAGTCATACTTGGCAGAGACAACACTTCAGCTGTTTATTTTTTATCTGATGATAACTTTCAATACTTTGTGCTCCCCAAAGTCCTTGCAATAGGACTTCAGGACGATCTGGACGCATATGGCAAAGCTAACCTCGTTCTTCTTTACGCAACTGAGTAACTGTCCTTAATAAAAACATCCGGCAAGCTAAGTAAACCCGAGACGCTCACCCTGGGGCTCTCTGGGGCCACCCCCGCCCGGGGGATTCCTGGCCCTGGGGCTGCAGCTCTCAGCGGAAGAGAGGCAGAGCCGAGCCGCCCCGGACGCAATCAACATGTACAGCAGCTGCAGAGCCAGTCTCCTGAGGCAACGAGCAGGACAGCGCTCCCCAGACGGAGCAGAGGAGCGAGAATCAACGCGCGAGAAAACCAAGAAGACCCAACCCCGGGGCCCGGTCGGCGCCCCGCAGCCCAGACAGCGGCGCCGCGCGGGTGGGGCCCGGGGCCGGGCGGGATCGGCCGCTTCGCTCGGGCACCTCGCCAGGCCGGGCAGCGCGCGCTGCGGGCCGCAGCCGTCGACCCGGCCGCCCCCCACGACCCTCCGCCGGCAGAAGGCCGGAGACGAGCCCGAGCCCGAAGTACACAACTCACAGGCATGGTGACCTCCCGCCAGCCGGCCGGGCAGCTCCGACTACTGACACCACCCGCGAGGCGCACGCGCTCGGCCGCTCGGCACAACTTCCGGGACCGAGGCGGCGGGGCCAAGGGGTGCGCGGCGGGGCGGGGCCGCCGCTCTAGGCGCTCCTCTCGGTGGTGGGCCGGGGTCCCGGAGGACGGCTGGCTCGCGGGAACTGGGTGCGGGTCCCGGCCACAGGCCACTGGCTTCGCCCGACCAGCAGCGCCTCGCCTGGCTCGGGCAGCTGAGTGCAGGGGCCTGGGTTCTTTTGCGGTGGGCACATGGGGCGGCGCGACTGCCTCGGCGAGCCTGTAATCACAGCACTGCGGGGCGGAGGGTAAGGGGAGGTGCCCGGAGCAGGAAGGCCGCGGGTTCGAGCCCAGCCTGGGAAGCTCAGCGACGTGGTGAACCTCTGTTTCAAAAAAAAGATTTAGGGATCAGTGCGAAGGGTCTGGTTCAATGCCGAGCACGTTAAGTGAGGGAATGATTAACTGTTAATGTGAAACAGAAAGTTTGTGAAGTAGCGTTAGGGTTAGGTTTGGGTTTGCTTTCTGAGGCTCCTCCCTCCCCTCCGAGGGACAATTTGGAAGAGCGACAGGTGCTGCCGACAGTCGGACGGGAGGTGGCCTTGGTGTGAAGGACAGGCTTGAAGGGCGGGAGCCAGTGTTACGGAAAGATGAGGGACCCGAGACGCTTGCCGGACGCCCCTTCTGGCCTCTGCCCACCTTCCCCCCAATCTGTCGGGACGCTCCTGTCTTCTCCTACCGTCTCCCCCACGTTGACATTCACGGTTCTATCCCTGATTTTTGACATTAACGCCACAGCGAACAGTCTGTGCACAAATTTTTGTGTAGCTCTTTGATTGTTTACTTAGGGTAAATTCCTAGAGGAAGAACCAGTGAGTTAAGTTTCGCATATTTTAAGATTTTAAAAAAATCAGTAGCCAAATTACCCTCTGAAAAAGGCAAACCGATTTTTTTTTTTTTTTGCACCCTTGAAAGTAATGGAATATTGTGCTTTTGCCCTGTCCCACTCGGTCCTAAAGCATTGCGGAGTATTTTGTCTTATTACGTTGTTGTCTGAATTAATGTTCCTTGTATGCCAATGCTGTCAGGGCTTTTCTGTTGGGATGGTCATCTAATTCATCTTTATCCTTCCATTCTAGGGATGTTAAACAGAAGTTATATATGGTGCAAATATTTGTCCCAATTTGTTTCCTGTTAAGTTTAGTTGTTGATTTTTAAAATCATTGTAACCCAGCGGGGTGGCTCTTGTCTGTAATCTCAGCACTTGGGAGGCTGAGGCAGGAGGATTGCTGAGTTCACACAGCCAGGCTGGGCTACCGAGGGACTTTTAGACCAAGGCCAACCTGAACTGTATAGTGAAACCCCGCCCGCTCCCGCCAAAAAAAAAAAAAAATCATTGTAACTTTTTCATATTACCTATCCACACGTCTTTCAGATCTATTGATTTGTCCTTTCCTCTATTGTGTTTAGGCAGGTCTTAAGCAATTTAGAATCAACTCAGTATTTGCTCATGCTTTCTTTTTCTTTTTTTTTCTTTTTCTTTTTTTTTTTGTACCAGGGATTGAACTCACAACTACACGCTTGCAAGGCAGGTGCTTATGCCACTGAGCTAAATCCTCAGCCCTCATTGTCACACTTCTTTCTTTTACTCTCCCTTCTTCACCCCGTATTGGGGCTCAAACTCACGACCTTGCGCTTACCAGGCAGGCACTTATGCCACTCAGCTAAATTCCTTGCCTTTCTTTTACTTTTTTTTGGGGGGGGGTACCGGGGATTGAACTCACGACCTCGAGCTTGCCAGGCAGGTGCTTAAGCCACTGAGCTAAATCCCCAGCCCTCCTTCTTTTACTTTTTAATTAACCAGAAATTTATTTTTGGTACTGCGTAGAAGGTCTCAGAACAAGTTCTAATGATCAGGACTAGTTGTGGGCTTCAATTCTTTAAACAATGCCCAGTAAAGTGGCAAAAACCCCTTCACTTTCTGGGACTCTCAGGCATCCTGAGAAATAAAAAGCTCACAGTCAAGAAAACTTAGATTCACTCCTTTTTTTTTTTTTTTTTTTTTTTTTTTTTTTGGTGCTGGGGATCAAACTCACAACCTGTCGTTTGCCAAGCAGGCACTTATGCCCGCTCAGCTAATTCCTCAGCTTTTTTTTTTTTTTGAGACAGAGTCTTGCTGTGCAGTTTAGGTTGGCCTTGAGCTCACTATGTAACCCTAGTTGGCCTTGAACTTGCAGTGATCCTCCTGCCTCAGCTTCCCCAGAGCTGGAATTACAGGCGTGCACCACCATGCCTAGCTCTAGACTTCACTCACCACATAACTCTGCCTTTTCTTCTCTGGAAGCTCAGTTTCTTTCAATTCATCCTCAGGCCACTGCACTGATGGCAATATTAGGGGCCTGTGGGCAGAGTCCCTCTGCCTTGTTGGCTTGCTGTCCCAGGTCCTGCAGAAGGAGTGCCCCCTCCCTTCCCAAGGTGCCTAGCTGGAGCTGTGGTCACTCTCCCGAGAACTCCCCAGCTGTCCACCTACTGGGGGCCTGGGAAGGTGCTGCTGACATCTCCCAGTGCACACCCGGCTCCCTCCACCTCCCCAGTGTGCACAGCTACCTGTGTGCCCTCCTGCACTAAGCAACCTCGGACCCTGGGAAAACACACATGTCCATAAAGGGTAAGTCAGGGGCCCCAAAGAGCCGCTCTAGATAGATCAGATGCCCCCCTTTCCCCAAACGAAGTTTCCAGAATGAGGCTCAGAGGTTTAGTCTTATTTTCCCAAAGGTCGAAGTGTGAGTGGGGGTCCCGCCTGAAGGTACCTTTCCACCCCATCCTTCAGTTTTTTTCTGAGTAGCTCAGAAACGTGTTGCCAGCAAACTCTACCAAGGCTGCATTCATTTCCTTCTCTTGTCTGCCTGTTAGTGGGTTTCAAGGTACCCATGGCCTGTTTTCTTCATATCCCTAATATTGGCAGCAACTTTTTGTTTTTGAAAAAGGGTCTCACTATTGTGAGGTTCAGGTTAGCATTGAACTCACTATGTAGCCATTATGGCCTCAATCTTGCACCGATCCTCCTGTCTCAGCCTCCCGAATGCTGGAATTACGAGTATGTAGCACCATGCCTGATTCAGGAGCAACTTCTGAGAGGTTGCCTTTCTTCTGCATGGCAGTTCTGGAGAATTATCCCCAGAGCACCAAAATAAGGGATGTAACCCATCTGTCATTTATAAGGATGCCTGATATACTCAAACTCCTGTTGCTTACGGGTTAGACTCAGACCCAAACTCTGGTTTGTTTTTGTTTTCGTTTTTTTTTTCCCCCTAAGCACTGAGGCCTGAACCCAGGGCCTTTACAACTGATCTGTACCCCCAGTCCTTTTTATTATTTTGAGACAGTCTTACTAAATTGTCTAGTCTGGCCTCAAACTTGGGATCCTCCTGCCTCTGCTACCTAGAGTGCTAGGATTACATGTATGAGCCACTGTGTCCAACTCATTGTCTGTATCTTCTCTACCAACTTAATAACCCCCAACTCACATTGAGGATCCATGCAGCCAGGCCAGCGAGTCGTCTTTCCTCGTCGTAGGGGATCGTGCTAGGATTTCTGCATGCATCGGTCCCGGATCTGCTCTCCAGCCTCCATGCAGCTCTGGCCCAGGGGCTGAGCAGTGGCTGCACTGTGTCCCTGTGCTATCCAGGCTGTGGTTGGGTTGGGTCCTTGGAGGCATCAGTAGGAATCAGGGCCAGAGAAAAGCAATGTGGAGGTATTTATTCCCAGATGCATCCTTGATGGGACATTTTCTTGAGTGACTTTCTCTGATGGGGACAGTGGCTTTAGTGGTTTCGTTTCCTACATCTCTCGTGGGGCTCTCGTCATGGCTCCCTCCCTCTCTCTTCCTTCCTCCTGAGGGCTGACACCTCACCATCCTTAACTCTGGCCCAGCTGTGTGAATACCTCTCTCGTGAAGCTCTCTCCCATCTTCCCTTTGAGTGGGCCATCTGTGATCTGCCAGGATCTGATATAGGAACCCCTTGCCAGGATGAGCCCCCCTCAAACACCGGAAGGCTTTGCAGAGGGGCTCTATCTGCTTCCCAGTCACCAGTCTAACCAGCTTGCCACAGGAATGGCCACTGTCCCTGCCTATGGGACCCTTCGAGTTCAACAGGGTTTGGTTCCTCCTGTCCTGTGCTTGAAAAGCACAGGAGAGTACTGCAGAGATGACAGTCAGCTTTGCCATGCGGCTCCACGCCACTGTGTACACCAGCGGTAACTTCACAGTGAAAATAAGGCTCTTAAGCACCGTTCGGGGTCAGCTGAGCCTGAAGCTAGGTTTCACGAGATGCTGCAAACATCCCAGCGCGCCCCGTTCTGGCCGAGGTCCGCCACATCCTTTTGTGTGTGTAGTGTCGGGATCCAAACCCAGAGCCTCACACGGGCTGAGCACACGCTCCCCGCCCACGCTGCACCCGCAGCCCTAGGTGGAGTCTTGCTCCCTTCCCAGGGGGGCGCTCCAGAAACCAGACCCCAGTTCCTGCCACTCAGGGGGAAGAACTCAAGGCTGTTTTCCTGGGTCGGAGCAGGGAAACACCCCCTCCTTCCCTGCTGCTTTGCGACAGCTTGCTCCTTCCAGCCAGTCGCCGTTCTTCTTTACCACCGCACCCAGGAACCCCTTGAATCAGCTGTGCACAAAACTTGACGGCCTGTGAGAATAACCAAAGAAGAAACCCAGGCCAATTGGAGTCCCTGGGGGAGGGACGCTGGTGACAGTAGTTTTAAAACTCCCCTGGTGATTTCCATGAGTAGCCAAGAGAACCACTGCTATAAGTCCTCCTCCGAGGCTTGGAAACAGCCCCAGGTCCTGTGGCTCCACGGTGAAAGGGCTCTCCGCCTCCTCACCCGCAAGGAGGCACTCCCCAGATGCTGCATCTTGATACTGGACGTCCAGCCTCCAGAAACCGGAGAAGTCAGAGTGTGGTGGCCAGGTGAGACTGCACGGCGGGGCCTGTCCTGCCCGCCCGCCCGCCTTTCCTCATGTCCCCTGCTATTGCTCCCTGCGAGTCCCTCTCGGGCTGCCTGAGTCTCTTGGGAAGAACAAGCCCTACGGAGACAAGCTGTTCTCTCAGTCTTCGCTGTTAACTGGGCAGCGCGTGGTGCAGATGTTGATGAGGATTCCGAGGTCGGCATGCAGTTGTGCAAATGCGATCGTTCCCTTTCTGAACTCTGGTTGCCTGCATTAGTCACTGAATACCACCGCTGCCTTGCGTGGGCCTTTGTCTTCATGCTTTTCCCTGGTATTTATTTCACTTTCCCTGCGTCTGGCTTATCTCTTCCTTAAAAGTCCACAGGATGTGTGTGGCTGTGTGGGTGGGTGGGGGTGTGGTACTGGGAATTGAACCCAGGATCTTGCACACGCTAGGCAAGGAGGCTACCACTGAGCTACAGCCCCACTCCTTTATTTGGAACAAGCTCTCACTAAGTTGCCCTCGCTGGCCTCAAGAGGCCTTCACTCCTCCTGCCTCAGACGTAGGAGTAGCTGAGACTGCAGGTGAGCACCCCCATGCCAGGCCCACGGGCTTCTTGAAGATCAGGATTTGGGCTCATCTCTCCAGGTGCCCAGTACTAATCACTCCAGGAATGTAGTGATCAAGCACCTACCTCCACGCAGCTGACTTCCTGGGTGTTCTTTGAAGACTGTTCTGTCTGGTTTATCTAGAATCTTCCTCTTCTAGTGGCAACTTTACTAGGTCTTTCTAGATGATGCCTTTGATCACGCCTCTGTCTCAATTCCCTGTGATGAAAAGCCCAAAGACCGCTGAATTCTGCTAAGCTCGGGTTCACTTGTTTCTAAAACTGGGGAGATAATTGGAGGTCATTTTAGAGTTAATGAAACATTGTAGTGAGCTGTGCCTCTTTTTCCTTGGGAGAGTGTTTACAGGGAAAAATAAAATGCTTTCTGTTTTTCCAGGAGATAAAAGCTGATTAAAAGGCTAGTGGTTAAAAGGCTCAAAGTATTAAGAAGAATGGTTGCTGTATTTATCCACATTGAAAAACTTGTTCAACTATTTATGGAATGTCCGCTATATACAAAGTAATAGGCCATGTAAACCGTCTGTCTTAGGAGCACAGAAATTTTAACAGCCACTTAACTTGGTTGTTTGTATTTCTATAACAATGAAAATGTTTCAACGTATTTTTTTAAAAATCTATTTCTTGGGGGATCTAGCTCAGTGGCTTAAGTGCCTGCCTGGCAAGCACAAGGTCGTGAGTTCGATCCCAGGTACCAAAAAGAAAGTATCTGAAAAAAATCTTTTTCTTAATGGTATATAAAGATAAAATGGTGCACAGTACACTGTAAATACTCAGTGAATGCAGACTGTCGATAGCAAAGGCAGCAGCTGGCTCGGGACTCAGGCTGTTGGTGAATTCCCGAAGGACTTATAAAATGCAGTGTCTCTCCAGTAGTCCTGCCTGGAGAATACTGTGACCATGTTCCCTCTGCAGAAGGTGCTGGCTGGAGTCTGTTACCTTTCAGTCAAAGCCCGAGAGATTGTTCTTTCAGAATCCAACAGGTGGCACAAAGAGCCCCTTTCGCAGAACAAGTGGTGGCCGCCGGGCCCTTATCTTCCTGTATCAGGGGTTTTTGGCCTGGAAGGTGGATTCCTGTCTGTGACAGGGGAACTGCACGAGTGGCTGTAAAGGACAGCTTGACCTACAGTCCATGATGATGATGGGCTTCCCTAAAGAAAAATACATGGCCCAGAAGGCAGCTGAGGGAGTCTAGTGGTCACCAAATAGTTTCCTCTAAGCATTTCACGCCACCAAAACTAGTTAACTAAACTAAATTCCAAATTTCTCTTACATGACAGTTACGTAGCATTGGCTCTAAATATTCTTTTCTATACAGACACATGTCCACAGACTGAGGAGGTGCATGAATCATTATCAGTTTATGGCCCACTATTATGTATAGGGCCAATTCTGCAGTCTTTGCCTAGCAGACCGTTAGGCCATGGTTCATAGTAAGTGGAACAGATTAAGGACACGTGTGCTGAGCAGTAGCGTTTTCTAATTTCTGAAGTGTAACTGTTCCTACCACAGCCATTTTCCGACTTCTAAGGTGACGTTGCTTTATGGAGAATTGGAACGACATGAATGGAATCTCCCAGTCAGGTAATGCCCAGGTCTTAAGGAACATTCCACCATCACCAGGACGTCTAACGTACTGTCCATACTGACACTTCGGGCTTCCTTTTCTCTAGCCCGTGAGGAAGAAGCATGGAGGAGAGTAGCTACCTAGGGGCAGCTCAGGGGTAAAACGCTTGCCTTACCTGCATGCGGCTCTCTGACTCTCAGTACCACGAAGAAGTGAGGGCAGGGAGAATAAATAAAAATGAGAGAAAGGGCCCGGGGATCCAGCCAGCAGCACAAACACTTGTGTCACAAGCTTGAGATCCTGAGTTCGAATCCAAGTACCAAAAAAAAAAAAAAGAAAAGAAAAAGAAAAAAGAAAAGCTGCAATGGTAAAAAATGAGAGGAAGAATAGAGGACTCTGCTCCGTATGGTGCCACATCCCTGTAATCCCAGCACTTGGGAGGCTGACTCAGGAGAATTGTAGGTTTAAGGCCAGCCTGGGATACACAATAAGGACCCTACTTCAAAAAATAAAAATAATGGACAACCATTTGGAAGAAAACAAGAGACAATATGATAGATAGTGAAGATCTCTGGCTGTCTAGCTTTGAGATTTATGCTTTCTTATGTCCCGTTTTGTTCTGTTTTGTTGTGTTAAATTTTACCCCCTTTCAAATAAAAATAAATAAATAAATAAATAAGAAAAAAGAATAAAATACTATCTTAATCTGCAAACAGGATGATTGATCAGAAGGAAAAAAGAATAGACCTATTTGATGGATGGCTTTACCTGCCTCAGCGAGGTAGACTGAGAGCTCGGTACAATCATTGCCTTTAGATTCATTAATCGTATGGTAAATACAGAATTTCAGGTTAGGAAGGGGCAGTCCACTCCAATTTTAGACAGCTAGACAGCTTTAGTTGTTCCTTCTACTATGTCAAGATCTGCTTGCTCAACTTAAATTCAGCTATTGTGGTTCTGGCCCAGGGAGGCAACACAGGAGTACCTGTCATTAGTTTCCTAAAGGAGAGCCCCAGAGCCAGCGGAAGAAAGCCTTTCACCTCCTCCTAGGCTTGGTTTCTCTGGGTGAGAATCACTGGCTCCTGCAAGCAGCATTTGCAGTTTCTCATTTCTCTGGACATGGTTGCTTTTGCCCTCGTGGCTCTAAAAATAATCATATGGCCAACCCGGAATAATGAAACCGTGGCCTGGCCTGTTCCAGTCATCTTGTCTGTGTCAGTGCAGCTCAACTTCACATCAGATTTTTATGCCAATACAATTGTGTCACACTATTGATTTAGATCAGCTCAGAGCTGACCAAAATGCTGTCTTTTAACTGTTACTAAACCTCAAATCCTTCATCTGTAAATGCATTTTAAAGAACTCTAATTGTAGTAACATACTGAATAACTTCAAACCATATCTTTCAGTTGGTTAATTGTGTGGTGTGTGAATTATTTCTCAGTAAAGCTGTTAAAAAATCTAAGTGCAGAAAAGGAAGGTGTATTTAATTAAATACCGACTCAGCTTTGCCAGGCACTTAATCTTGTATAAACTTTCCAATAATCCTTTTGAGTTCTAAAGAAATTAAGAAACTTGTCCAAGTGGAAGAATAAAGATTTGAACCCAGGGTTGCTCCAAGCGCTCATGCCGTCATATCCACACCATGTCTTTGTCTTTGTCACCCTGCTGAGTGCTAGGCATTGTCATAAGTGCCCAGCTGAGGTCAGTGGCAGACAGAACCGTGGGGCCCCATGGACCTTAGGAGCAGCGGCAAATGACCTGGTAGCTTAGAGCCCTCAAGGTTAGGAAATCTAACAACTGGTAAAAGAAGACGTCCCATCAGTAACCCTAAGTGAGCAATTATCTTTTTTTTTTTTTTTTGCCTTTTTTTGAGATAGGGTCTTGCTGTGCAGCTCAGGCCGGCCTTGAGCTCACTTTGTAGCCCAGGCTGGTGTCAAACTCACAACGATCCTCCTGCCTCAGCCTTCTGAGTGCTGGGATTACAGGCACGTGCCACCATGCCTGGCCCAATTATTATTGGCATCGAGGAAAGTGGAGGTGAAGCAGAGCATGGGGCAGGCGGCATGATCTCGGCAAGGTCTCAGCTTGGTCCGTGTTTCAGGCGTTTTCCCTGGGAAAACAGATGTAAGCAAATCTGACTACTGAGTCAGAGGGTGCTGGGTTATGGAGCAGAGGATCAAGGACTCAGGCCCTCCAGCAGGGAATCAGAACGGAGACTCAGGCTCAGAATGAAAGCAGAAGCCCAGAAATCCACACCCACACATTTGATCAGAGCAGCTCAAGTCACAGAGTAACCTAATGACGTGCCCTGAATTGCGAAACAGCCCTTTTCAAAGCCTTCACAGCCAGACCCAGGATTTGCCCCTGAATCTGGGGCAGGGCCGCACCTACAGATGAGTATCAAATACCCCGCCACTGGGACTAACCAATTGTTAGAGGGATTGGCACGATCAGTGTCTCTTGTATTCTGGTGGCCACTGGCATGTGCAGTGACAGCGACCGATACGCATACCCCATAGAAACATCCTGGGTTAGACAAAATTCTAGGTGTGCCATCAGTAATGCTATCCATTTCCCTACTACACAGGAACATGTATCAGGAAGTACCTCAGACAACACGGCCACGGGACAGTCACGCCTCCGTGGCATCTCACCTAACCAGCAGGCCAGGGTGCTAAGACCCCCAGGGCCGGCGGCCACAGGCAGCCCCTTCTGTGCCACCGGGATCCGGCCTGGCCCCTCCCCCTGCCGGCCCAGTCACTTGGCCTGGGCCTCTCGGGTTTCCAGTGACAGACATCTCGCATTGGCCTGTGCTGAAATGGCCAGGGTACTGAACAGGGGCCAGGGCAGGAAGGGCGGCTGGGCCCCACAGGGGAGGAAACCAAAGCCAGGGAGGCCACGGGGATGGAAACAGCTATGTTCTTGCTGTCTCTGCTTTTCTCCGGGGACGACCTAGTTTCTCCTCCCTCTTTTTTCCTGACGCTGCTTCTCTGTTCTCTCTCCACAGCCCAGTTTTGTCTGCCTCCCAGGGCTCATAGTGAATATGGCCATGCCAGCCCCTCTTAGGTGCTGTCCTACTTCCAGGGGCCATTTGTGACTGACCAGAGACCTGTGTTCCAATTCCAGGTGCCCTAGAGAGAGAATCCATGTGTCTCGGCCTGGCTCCAAAGTGTCTACCACAAACCGGGTGTGGTGGTGCACACCTGTAATCCTACCTCTCAGGAGGCTGAGGCAGGAGGATGGCTGTGAGTTCGAGACCAGCCTGTACTACAAAGTGAGCTCAAGGCCAGCCTGAGCTGCACAGTGAGACCCTGTCTCAGAAAGACACAAGAAAGTGTCTACCACAGATGACTGATCTGTAGACAGGGCAGCAGGGGCACTTGGGGTGATAGGCCCCCATTGGACAAGCCTAGGAAAGGAGGCATGGACTAACCAGAAACCCCCCTGTGTGCCTGCTCCCGAAGGATAGGCCTTGCTGCCTGTGGCCCCGCAGTTGGTGGCTCCACGCTCTCCCTTCCCAGCAGCCTCACTGCTGCTCTGCCTTCTCCCTGGAACAGGGAACATAAATTGGACATAGTTTGTTAACTGAAAACATTCTCCAAGTAAATTTCAGCAAACTGGTGATAAATGTCTTCAGCAAAAACATTTGTGTTCCTGTAGAAAAACCAAATCTGGAGACCATGCACGGAGGGGAGAAACTTTAAACTAAAAACATACCTACCACATGGGGAGTGAGTGAGTTTGTACAAGAATCTGCATGTGCCAATGTATTCTACAACTGCCAAAACCACTATGTATAATGCACAAGTAATTTGTTTGCAAAGTGTTCTTTTTTTTTTGGATTTGTTTTTGTTTTGAGACAGGATCTCGATATGCAATCTAAGCTGGGCTTGAGCTCCCTGTGTAGCCCAGGCTGGCCTCAAACTTGCTAAGATCCTCCTGCCTCAGCCTCCCAAGTGCTGGGATGACAGGTGTGTAGCACTACGCTGGGCTCGAAAAGCCTTGTAGACAGCCCTCATGTTCCATCTGAGTAAGAACTGCCTCTACACACTTCTTCAAGCGGACAAAGAAGAAAATCTCTTGGCTCCTGGGAAGGAGAAAGTCTGGAGTTTGTGACCGAAACAATTTCCTGCTATGGATTTCTAAATTGCTCTAATGGACCTAGGGGACAGGCTGTGAAATCTAACATGTCGTGAAATCTGTCTAGGCTCTAGGCTCTGAAATCAAGAAAGGCCCCTTGCCCTACAATTTCTAACCGGGGAAGACACTGAGGATAATAGCAGCTGAGGATTTATTTTGTGCCAGGAACTGTGCTAACCATCTCCCGTGGGCACCTCATTCCATCTTGACTAAGTGCTAGTGTCTCCATTTTACAGATGCGGGAAGTGAGGCAGGGAGGTCATCAAGAACTGTTCTCTGGGTCCCAGGAGTGGGGACTTAGAAAACCAACACACGTAAGTCTTGCTGCAACTGAAGACTTCTGATTTTAACTAATACATTGTATGTATTTAGGTCACCCAGTGAAAGCTTTTTTAAAAATTGAAAACATAGTTCTTGGATGGATATTAGGCCTCCCTCTCATTTGCTATTTTTTTTCTTTCTTTTTATCTTTTTTGAGACAGGGTCTCCCTATGCAGTGCAGGCTGGCCTTGAGCCCGCTTTGTAACCCAGGCTGGTCTCGAACTCACAGCAATCCTTCTGCCTCATCCTCACAGGTGCTGGGATTACAGATGCTTCCTCTCATTTTCACTGTGCCTTTTCATTTTCCGGGTACCGCAGCTGCACGATGAGCGCATTTGCGTGCATGACTTCTTTCTACCAGGAAGGCACGGGTATGGGGCGCTATATAAAAAGGATTAACCCAGCACCCTGGGAAGTTGAGACAGGAAGCTCACAATCTGGGGTCCATCCTGGGCAACCTAGCAAGACTCTGTTTTAAAATTAAAAATGGGGGTAGGGGTGTAGGCCAGAGGTAGAAGGTCCCTGGGTTCAATCCCGAGTGCTGGGGGGAGGGGGAGAAGATTAAAATGCCCTTTGGGGTTTTCGAGAAGTTTAGAGGCATCTCATGTTAGGGAAGCAACTGTATGAGCGTATTTACACCAACACGGAACGTAATTTGCTATCCTGGGAACACGGATGGACGAGGCACAGGACGGCGCATCTGTTAGGTAAACAGGATTACGATTTGCTGCCAGTGCATGAATGCTAATGGGCGAATCCCAGTCTGCGAGACAGGCAGAGTCCCAGGTGGCAGAGAGCGGCGACCAGTTTGCGGCGCGGTTCTCAGGGCCAGGCCGACCTGTGTGTGTAGACAATCACGGACGGGCCCGAGGGTAAGAGGAAGACTAACAGCGCCTCCGCAGCCTGATCCTGGCTGCGCCTTCCCAGTAAACGGCGCCCCTGAGGACACCCCGGGGTGTGACAAGGCCGCCGCCCAGGGGGCGCCGCGGGGGCGCTGAGGGTGGGGGCCCCGGGGGCCCCGCTCCCCTCCGTGTGGCGCTCGAGGGCTCCAGGGCCGCTGCAGAACTCGCTGGGGAAGAGCAAGTGGATGCGCTTTTGTTTTTTTTTAATCCACTCTGACTGGGAGCCAGGTCCCCGCCTGCAGCCTGGCGCCGGCGGCTCGCAGCGCAGACAGACAGACAGACAGACCTCGGAGCGCCTGCACTGCATCGCCAAGCCCAGCTTTCTGTCCAGGTAACGCGACCCCGGCTGGCTCCCCGCACCCCTGCAGTCCGCAGCAGTCCGCAGTCAGGGTGCAGAGACCCCACGGAGGCGGCACAGAGCGGGATGCACTTCAAACCTAGCCAGCTTTGGATGCCTTGGCGCTGAGGCTCTGGGTCATTTCTGTGCGACTTTACATGACAAAGGCCGCCGAGACCGTCATTAATTAAACCTGCCCCTTGTCGCCCTCTGAAGGAGGTTTCAATCGGCCTGCTCATTTCACAGCTGACAAAACAGACAGAAAGGCTCAGGGGTTTGCCGGAGCGGGTTCACCTCAGGAAGCCTGGCCCCGTTTACTGTCTAGTTCATTCTTCTTGGCCCGGAAGGAGCTTTCAAAGTGACAACCTCTTCACTCATGCAGTTTAAGGACATCAACCGCACAGCCCCGAGCACCAGTGTGGGGCCTGAGTTGTTTGAACTTGGCTATGCCCTATTTTCCTGGTTCCCAGTGGCCACCGTCTCTCCGATTTGCTCTGGGCACAGGAAGGAGGATTCTGGGACAATTGGAACACTGGCTTCAGACTAGTGCTACCTTTGATGTGGCGGCCAGCTGGCCCAGCCACTACCCCATTTCCTTCTCGGTGCCGGATCTTTTCCTGAGGGCCCACTCAGTCTGTATCGCGAAATTCCATCATCAATCAGACTGTTTTTGACATTATTCCTTAATGCAGTATATCATCCACTTCGTGGCGTTTCTAATGGATGAGCTCTGATGAGTAATCTGGAGGTGACTGGAAGTGTATAGGAGGAGACTCCCTGCCAACACTCCACCGTCTCATAGAGGGGGCCTGAGCATTTGCGTATTTTGGACCCAATTCCTCCATGATACTGAGGGATGAATATGTATTAAAATTCTTAAAATCAAATGTGTCCCGAGAGCAGATCCATTTTGCACCTCTGGAGCCTGGGGCACAAGGAAAATGAAGCCCACGGATGTTTAAATACTTAGAAGTTATAGTAACAACCCAGAAAATCCTCACAGAACCACACTAGGCCAGAGAGGTTCCAGGAGGGCCAGCCTTGCCAATACGGGTGCCCTTCCTCCCACCCCAGGCCTGGCAGCTTCACAAAGGCCTCACACACACACATGAAGTGGATCCCAGATACTTCTGGCGATATCTCACCCTTCGGTCACTGCTTAGGCCTATGGTGTAACACTATTGTACAGTCCACTCTCAGAAGTCTAGAGTGAGCCAGGTATAGTGGTACCTGGGCTACACAGTGAGTTCAAGGCCAGTCTGAACTACATAGCAAGACCTTGACTATAAAAAAAAAGACTCAATCAAGCAAGAGGCCCGTATCAGTCCTAGAATCAGGGTCTTTAGCAGGAAATGTGGGATCTAGGCACCACAGCATGGCTTAAAAGTAGGCATGGTTCTGGGTAATTAAATCTGCTTGCCCAGTGAGGAAGAGGGCAGGTTTAGGGCTCTCTGAAGTCACCCTCGGGCATGGACCTCTCTTGCGAAAAGCAAATCATACCTGGCTACATAAAAAAACAAGCCAAAAGTATGAGTTATTACTAGAGTTTTGCACAAATGTGGACGCCATAGGTAATTTCTACCTCGACTCTAAAACACAGAAGCATGAGCTGTCGCAAGAGTTTTATCTGCTGCCTCCACACAAACTTATTTTGGGAAGTTTGAGTGACAACCAGCACATAAAAGGGCCATAAACCAGATGAATAACCTTCGTGATGAAATATTTTACTGGGGAAGTTGAGCCCCATAAGCTCAGCTATTAAACCTCTAGACAGGATGCTGGGGAGGGAAGGGGCACCGCTTCTGCTGCCTCCCCAGAACGCAGCAAGAAGAGAAGCATGTCCCCTTGGGCTGCTGTGCACCTGTGTGACACTGCTCTTTGCTGGGGGGGGGGGTCTTTGGGTCAAAGGTTGAGGGGAACTGCAGGACAAAAGATCCCTCAAGTTCCTCAGAATTGGGGTCATGATCCCAGTCCTGGCTTGAGCTACACAAAAGTAAAAATTAGGAACTTTTTTTTGGGGGGGGGGTAGCAGGGATCAAACTCATGACTTCCCGCTTGCCAGGTGGAACTTTCTAATAGTTAACCCACCTCTCATTTTTGATTACATAGATTTACAACCTGTGACTTTAAGAACATGTAGCACATATATTTAAAAAGCTTTTTTACCATCAAATTCTCAAGGCAAAAGATGTAATAGGAAATGTGTAAGGTATGTGTTTTGATTATTAGCATGTATTTAGACACTAGCATTGAATCTTGGATTTTTTGTTGTTGTTGTTGGTTTTTTGAGGCAGGGTCTCGCCGTGTGGTTCAGATCAGGCTTGAACTCACTACATAGCCCAGGCTGGCCCCAAACCTGCAGCAATCCTCCTGCTTCAGCCTCCCAAATGCTGGGATTATAGGCATGTGCCACCATGCCCAGTTGAATCCTGGATTTTAGTTTAGGCAAGGGTTTCAGCCAACGTCCTTCAATCTCATCAGTCCTAATATGCAAAAGACCATTTCTTTAATGCTTATTGGAGGTTGGTCATATAAGTTAATTTTCTTAAAATTCATTCTGCTTTTTTATGTAAGTATACAGCCAACATCAGAATAGGAAATCGGTGCACGTAGTCAGATGACAGCTACTTCTTGAATGCAGACAGACAGGTCTTCTTCCTTCCCTGGTGAGCTTCCCTCCCAAAGATCTACTGCCCAGTCAGACTGAACCATTCTGCAAAGCCACAGACCCTTGTGTGCCCAGGCTGATGTCACTGCTGTTGTCACTTGACAACCAGTTTAGTTTGGCCAGTTTAGTGTCTGCTATGGTCCACGTAAGGATCCAGCTTCTGGAAAGCATCTTGAAGCTGCCCAGCATGTGCAGGCTCCATGTGATTCATCTTCCTGCCCATCCAGTTGGGGTGAATCGTGGTCCCAGAGTCAGATGCTCAGTGCTCGTCAGCAAGACCACGCTGGCCTGGTCCTCACCTGTGTCTAAACAGGAGCTTGATTCTTGGGAATGCTGATGGCTACTAGGAAACCCGATGTAACCTTCCGTTTATCTGGGACGGTTAGGGAACAGGATGTTCTAATATACTGGGCAATCTGTGGGCCCAACTGTGCCCACCTGTGGACTATCCATTTTTTTTTTTTAACATAGTCCTTTTTTTTTTTTTTTTTTTTTTTTGGTACCGGGGATCGAACTCATGACCTCGCGCTTGCCAGGCAGGCGCTTAAGCCACTGAGCTAAATCCTTGGCCCTGGACTATCCATTTTTGTTTGTTCATTTGTTGCTTTTGAGACAGGGTTTCACTATGTGGTTCAAGCTGGTCTTGGACTCACTTTGTAGCCTAGGCTGGCCTTAACTCACAGAGATTCTCCTGCTTCAGTCTCCTGAGTGCTGGGATTGCAGGCATGCACCATCATTCCCAATTAGACAACCGATTTTGAAAGACATTTATTTTGAAGCAACTGTAAACCAATCTCATGTATATCACTTGCTTTCCTTATAAGATCGTAGACTTTTTTCATTTGAGATAGGCCCTTGTTGAGTAGCAGAGGCTGGACTCAAACTCTTGATCCTCCTGCCTCAAGGGATTACAAGTGTGTGTCACCATGCCCAGTTTATAAGATCACAGACTTCTGAGAGAATGGTCTGTTTCAGTTCTATTTATTTCCCGCATAGTATCTAACAAGCTGCTTTATATGCTGTAGGTGCTTTTAAAATGTTTTCATTAAATTAATGAAAATACAGAACACAAACTATAATTTCCCCACATGACTGAATCCTTCTTTGATGACTCAGATGCCCTCCAGGATGACACGGTTCTTTGGGGTTATTATATGTCTGTGTCTCTGGGGATGGTTAAGTAAAGGCCAAATGGTCAAAAGGGGAATTCTGCAATGACAGGAAAACAAGACTGATGTCTACTAACTCATTCCAATTCTAAGTCTGCGTGTGGATGTGTTTGTGTGTTTACACATCAAATATAGAAATGATCGCCTTTATTATCAGCTAAAAGAAATACCACATTACAGTGCAATTGTTTATGGAGCCAGAGGATTACTACCATAATGAATGTTAAATAGCCTATAAACAGATTCCCCGTGGCATTTGATCATGATAGGTCAAGGAATCTATCTTTGAGATTTTTTTTTGAAAAGGTAGGATATTATTAATACAACTAGTATATTATTATCATTATTTAATTTTATTAAGCCCTATCATTAGATTATAATTGACTAATTAATGCAAGCATATTTACCACTACCTGGTTAATATATGCCAAGCCCTGTGTTATTCATTAGGGATACAATGTGCATATAATTCCTACACTCACACACTTAAATGATTCAACTCTGAAAACGTGTCATTGTGGAATTATTTTACAGCCTTTTAAATGTTAGCATAGAACATTAGACTGGGTGTGATGTGACCCTCTGACATATCCATCCCCAAAACAGAACAATACAAAAAGAAAAAAGTGAATGTTAGCCTACTGAACACTCACCTTTGTCTCAAAAACATACCACATGGGATGTTCATTGGAGAATTAAGGCTTATGCACCATCAGAATTGTAGGTAAATATGTTTTTGCACATAGGTGATTTTCATTTCAGGTTTGTACCCCAGGATTTGAGGATACAGCAGCTGCTCCAGGTTGTGGCTGACCTTTGGGTAGGTGTGATGGTGACAGAAGTGGCAACAGGGTGTCCAGGGGCTGACTCAGGAGAACCTGGAGGCAGGGACAGTGCCCTCAGTTCAGCCTGCCAGGCACTCTGGCCATAGCTGCTGCCTCCCTTCCTGACACTTCCTGTAAACACGTTGATGCACATCGTGATGCTGGGACTTTATGATTTAGTAGGGTATCTCTGTATCTAGGAGGAAGAACTGAGATTGAATCAGTTGCTCAGCATGTATTCCGCAGAACCCAGGTCTCAGGAGATCACAAAGGCAGACGGGGGAAGTCAGGTGTCTTGTCCTGCTGTGGACAGGCCACTGTGCACCTCGGCATATCAGGCGATCCTGAGCTGCTCCACCGATCACTATGACAACAGCATCTCTCAAAAGGTTTTGAAGGTGGAATCCTTTCTCCTACCGTCACCCACTAACCTCTGCTTATTCACTTGGTGTTCTGAGCTACACATTTTGAAAAACTGGAATAAACAATCTCTACAGTCATCAGTATCACATCATCTCCAAATACCTGATTTCTCATCTTAGAAATCAGAAATCTTTTGAGGCTGGATGACCTGCCAGGGATATAACTCCATGGACCTGGTCTCTTTCCTTTGTCAGTTTCTTACATCCTGTATTCTAATAATTCCAGTGAGAAACTTATTGTAAGGGAAGTTATATTAAAAGCATCAGTGATTGAAATCTACAGATAATCCCTAAGTTCCAGAATTTCCAGTTTTGGTTAAGCACAGTTGGTTGAAGTTACTACTTGAATAATCAAAATTGGTTCAAAAGCCGGGGATTTAGCTCAGCAGCATAAGCGCCTGCCTGCCAAGCGTGGGACCGTGAGTTTGATCCCCAGTACCGAAAAAAAAAAAAGGTTCAAAATATATTTTTGAGTTTGTTGTTGTTAGTGGTGGTGACGGTTTTTGTTGCTGTTATTATTTTGTTTCATTATGGTCACCTATGCCTCTACATTAGCCCCTGCAATATTTTTTCTAATGGTGTTTATTTTATGGCTACTGCAGGTGTTACTGAACAGACAATTATTCACAATTCAGGAAGCTAATGAAAAAAGGGATCAGCAAAACAAAAGGTATTAAGGCCAAAGCCCAGGCAGTTAACTCCTAGCGCCAGGCGAGTTACTTTTTTTGACACTGAGCTCAAGGAGATCCTTTGATGTTTTTTAAATCGAAGTACGAACTATGAGTCATAGATTCTTTGGCACAGGCCAAGGAAAAGAGAACTGATACTTGGTAATGCTGACCTTAAAGCCTGGCGTCCTAGATAGTGTCTTGCTTTGCCTTCCTGAAAAAGTCTCATACATGGTCTTTACCTCGAGATCAAAAGACGCAAACAAATTTAGGCTTCAGTTGCTTTTCACACTCTTTGCAAAAAAATGTTGAGTTAGTGGTGAAGTTAACAGCAGTGTTTGCCCAGCAGTGGACTCACTACCCCACAATCCCAACTATAGTATAGCCTAGCCGGGAAGTCACTGAAGAACCAGGCAATTTGCATTCTTTTTCTACCAAACTGCTCTTGATGGCAGATGGCAAACACAAATGTTGTGCACGAGAGACATATGGGAACCTTCGTGATTCATAAAAGCATCAATGAATATTAAGCCTCAAATGATGCCATTCACTGCAGAAATAAGATGCTGTGAGAATCCCCCATAGCGGCCTAATTAGGCCCATAGCTCTCGGGTTTCAGAAAGGAATAGATAGAAAATTACAATGTGACTGGGAGTTCATTAGCAGTTTGCTAAACCTGAATATTTATCCTAGCCCAAAGCAATCACCTAGTCAGCTTTATTTCCTTAGTGTTCTATTAGGTTGTCGCCATTATTTTATAATTGTAGATCTTAAAAAAATGAGTAATCATAGAGTTCTACTGGATTTCATATTAACTCTTCAGCTCTGTCCCAACAAGGAAAGCAAAGAATTTTATAAAGTGATAGGATGTTTTATCAGAGGTTCTAGAGCAATTCAACATATTCTGTGATGAACTCTGTATGTCCTTATTTCTGTTTAGTGGGGGAAAAGTCTGTATTCAAGGTTTTGCAAATGATTGTCCATTTTTAAGGAGGAATTGGAGGCAGGAATCTGTCTGGATTTGGCTCAAAATGCAAGGCAGAATTTCATTTCTCTGTTAAACCAGTAGTTTAGTAACTCAGTAAATTTTTGGTAACCCTAATACATTATTTTTTTTTAAATTTTATTTAAAGAGAAAACAAAACAGAAAAAAGGGTAGCAACAATACAAAATTCCAAGGGAAAAAAGAACAAAAAACACTAAGAAATCATTACTTGATAACTTACATACTGTCATCTTGGAAATAGTTGTTTAAGTTACAAAGTTAAAACATACAAAGTACACATTTAAGCAGTGAGACTGTTAACAGTTCTGCTTCACGATCTAACAAAAACAGTAATATGGTCATTCATCTTACACACTTAAACATACATGCAGTTATATCCTTTAGGGCACCCTCTTTTCCTCTCTTTTTTACAGTAGCAATTACACATTTTGGGTTTTATTACTCCTACATTTCTTATTACTTTTTACATTAGAGATACAATGTGATATTTATAAATATGATTCTTATTTATTTCACTAATGAGGATAGTCTCAAGTTGTCTCCATTTCCCTATGAAGGCCTCAAGATCATCCTTCTTCATAGCTGAGTAATACACCATTGTATAAAAATACCACATCTTTTTCATCCACTCTGTGGTTGATGGGCATCTTGGTTGTTTCCAAGATTTAGCTATTACAAATTGTGCTGCTATGAACATGGGTGCACGTATATCACTGTGATACGAACTTTTCAGTTTCTCTAGGAAAATACCCAGGAGGGGAATAGCTGGGTTGAATGGAGCTTCCAGTGCTAGTCTTCTGAGAATTCTCCACACTGATTTCCACAGTGGTTGCACCAGTCTACACTCCCACCAACAGTGGAGCAGTATTCCTTCTTCCCCGCAGCCTCACCAACATTTATCAGTTGATTTCTTGATGGCAGCTATTCTTTCAGGGATGAGATGAAATCTCAATCTTGTTTTAATTTGCATTTCTCGAATGACCAGTGATGGTGAACATTTCTTCATGTATTTATTTGCCATTTGTATATCTTTATCTGAGAACTGTGTGTTCATCTCAGATGCCCATTTTTGGAGAGGGTCTTTGAATTTGTAACCCTAGTACATTATTGCCCTCTTAGAAAGGACTGAAACTTTGTACTCCTTGGAAAAAAGAAATACTGATAACTGACTCAAAAGAGTGAATCCAGTGCTGCTTAAAACAAGGAACTGAGGTGCTGCCTTTCGCAGCACCACACCCTGCATGGAGCTGAAAGGCTGCTGGATTCACCGGGGTGTTCAGGGGGCCTAGGAGATCAAAGTTTGCAAGACCGGAACCCTCAGACTTCAGGTCATCTGTTATGGAACCAGGGGTTCCACAGCCTAAAGATTTTGCAGCTGGAAAGGGATTTATCAGTCCAGCACCCCTCATTTTACAAATGTGGAAACTGAGGTACAGGAAGGTCATCATGCTGGTTTAAGGTCATAGAGCTGGTTAGTGCCAGAACCGGGAACAGAGGTAGGTCATCTGGTGCTTAGTTCTATCATTTTTCCATTACAAAGTCCCAGAACAGGTTCACCGGAGCCTAACAGAGAAACTGGACGCTTCCAGTGTTTAACCTGAGCTTCTGCCGGAGTGGGCTGCTGCAGTAGGCCCACGCTGCACCAAGTGTCCCTTTGCCTGTGTTAATTTTGGCCCATCTACCTTTTCCTCAAAGAGACCATATTTCCTTCTTCCCATTGAGCTATCAATACGTCTGTTGAAGTGAATGACAAGTCAGCATTTTCCTGGATCCAGTTCTGTGATTTCTCTAGAAGTTCCATTATTAACTACTTAGTAATACTTCACCCAAATATTCCTATGATTTGATTTAAACACAAGTGATAGTGTCACTTGCTGTTTCCCCAACCTTGTTTCCTCCTGTCTCTTCTGTCTCCAACACAATCCTATCTTCAGGGGGCGACTGATTCCGCATCCAATTCTAGTGGCTTAAGCCAACAGATCTAGTCTGCTGCATGAGACTTTTCATTAGTTTGAAGAAAGGCAGTCAAGCCTCAAGGGACACAATTTTAAGTTTGCATCTGTGTGTGTGTGTGTGTGTGTGTGTGTGGTACTGGGGATTGAACGCATAACCTTGCACTTGCCAGGCAGGTGCTTACCCCACTGAGCTGAACTCCCAGTTCCTCAAGGGACATAATTTCAGATCTTATTTAAACTCTTAGGGAAGAGGACTCTCTGCCTCCTTCTCTGCTTGAATCTAGAAGCAAGGAGCCCAGGAGTTTGAGTAACATATTTTTGCAACTACATGGGGCTGAACTTTGAAGAAGCATTAAGAAACCGAGAGAGAAACCAGGCCCCAGGCAGGGTATCTGAGCTGCTGGATGAAACCTGACCTGTATCTGATTCTCTTATATGTGATCAAATAGGTATTTTTATTATGTATTGAAGCCATAAAGTATTCTTTTACTTATTAACACAAGCATCCCAATATCTGTTATGATAGATTGTATAAGCACCTCTGTACTTTGCTATGAGGTCAATGTCTACTTTGGCCCCAAAAGGCTTTCTTGAGCAGGAGATGAAGGTCAGTGGTGGAGCCTTTGCCTAGCACGTAGAAGGCCCTTAGCTCAGTCCCCAGCAATACGTGCACGGGCACCCACCCACCCACACACAAAGACTCTTTAACAGCCCAAGTTTTCAAGGAGTCCTACCCACAACATATGTGCTTGCTGTACAGATCAGATGCCTTATTTGACACAGCAACCTCTGAAACAGCAGTGCCTAAATTAATGACAGGAAAGAATTGCTAACATTTTATCATCGGAAATGTTACCATCACACACAGAGGTGACTTAAGAGCATTAGAATAGATTCCTCACAAGTCACCCTTTAGTAGTTTAGGCTATTGAGCCCCGCGCAGCAGGCTTGCTAGGCTGCACCTCCCCTTTCTGTGGGCTCCACCACCCAGAATAGTTGCACCCCGAGTGGCTTCTTCTTAATTCTAGGGGATTAAGCTTCTACCCATAGTATCTAAGAAAAGAGCTTTGTCTTCATCTAGCCATTGGCCTTGGCCCTTGCTGGTATTCTAGGGGCCTATACCAAAGCCAGTCTCCCATTCAGTCATGCTCGTTAACCCGGGGAAGAGCGATGAATGTGCACTGTCCTTCTGTCTCTCCACACCACGTTGACTTTGTCATGAGAAACTAGGCTTTATGGAGATTTGTTAATCACATGCTGTACTTTTATGCAGCAATTTAAAAACTAGTACCATCTCATTTTTATCTAAGTTTTGCATCCAGTGGTGACATGCAAACTAGATGATACTCAAAAGCTGGGTGTGCTGATATATACCTGCAGTCCCAACACTCTGAAGGCTAAGGCAGGAAGATGAAGAGTTTGAGACCAGTTTGAGCTACAGAGTGAGACCCCATCTCAAACAACCACCACCAGCAATTTTGCATGAGCACTTGACAAATCAGATTGGAAGCTTGACTAATTAGAACGGATGCTCAAATAATCAAAATGGACACACAACCAATCAGAATGGCTGCTCCAGTGAGCAGAAAGAAAAGCGGACCAATCATCCAGGCACGGTGGCACACACCTGTACCCGAGCAGCTGGGAGGCTGAGGTAGGAGGATCATTGTGCATTCAAGGCCAGCCTGAACTACCTAGCCAGACCCTGTCTCAAAAAAACCCCTAAGGCTGGGGATAGCTCAGTGGCACAGCACCTGCCTGGCAAGCACAAGGTTCTGAATTCGATTCCCAGTAAAAAAACAAAAACAAAACAAAAAAACCTCAAACCCCAGTCAACCAATGAAACAAACAAAAACCGCTGGCCCATCAGAATGGACACTTGACCCATCATTATAAATGCAGTATGGAACAGCATTTATCACTGTGCGTTCTCCCCCCAGTTAGATGGGAGTAAACTGAAGGTAGAAACCACATTGGTAGATCTCTCTGTGTCCGTCAGGTGGCCTTGCCAAGCCAACTTCATAATGTGAGCTTAATGAATATTTGTTACAGTGGACATTACTCATCCTGAGATGGCTCAGGAAACATCAGTGGGTGGGAGAGTACAGTGTGTCCCTTTCTGATGAGGATAATTATAGAATTATACCACTAGACTATCACTACACAAATAGCATGTTTTTAGATGGTGCTCAGCTGATAAAAAGTTGGCAGTTTTCGGGACTTATCATTAAATGTGATCTTGACAAACTAGAAAAATAATATATGGTCTCGATGATTTCTTAAACACAACAACGAATAGTGTACTTACAACATGAAATAACATACAGCTACAAGGCGTAGTATAAATAGGTATTGCTGAGGTCCACAGTAGCCAAGTTTCGCAGCAGGTAATAAGCCAAATTGTCCAAAATGCCTTCACATTAGCCAGACTGCTGGTAGGATAGACAGATGTTCATGCATTCCTCATTCAACAACTTGAATGCCTACTATGTGTGAAGCATCCTGCCTGCATGCTGGGGACGTCAGTGAGGAATCAGCAGGACCTTGTCGCTCAAAGAGCTCCAAGTTTTAAGGGAGAAGACAAAGGCACATACACACTATTCAGGGACAGAGAGAGAACTTATTCAACGGCTGAGTCATCAGTCAGTGAACATAATCACCATGAAGGACATCTCTGTAGCCCACTGGGACAGCTGTGTTCAACAGATGGCAGAGGGCCAGTGCCCGAGAGTTGGGCAGAAGCATTAACACTGATGGTACAAACCGAGGGCCAGAGGCTGCTTGGCCTTTACTTTTTCAGGGCAATGGAAGTGCATGGTTTTTTTGTTTTTTGAAACAAGCTTTCACTATGTGGTGCAGCCTGTCCTTGAATAACTCACTATGTAATCTAGGCTGGGCTCAGACTTCTGGAGATCCTCCTGCCTCAGCCTCCAGTGCATGGGTTCTTGGAGAATACAAATAAGCAGAGGAAATGTCTCAGTGATGACGGTTCCAGTTCTGCTAGAGCTTCACAAGTAGGGGTTTCACACACCTTTAATTTCACTTACGTACTTCAGAAAAACAGTGCTTCCTGTCAAGCATCATGGAACAATTTAAACCAGTTTAAAAATTCCTTTTTTTAAGTTTAAAAATTCTTAAATTGTTCTGAAAATTTGCATAGAGAACACACAGACCCTCAAGAATATATTAGTATGGCAAGTGTGAGGTTGTGAGTTTGACCCTGGCACACACACACACACAAAGAATATACTATTAGGTACTTGGGGAGGTTTTTTTTTTTTGGTCTTTTTGAGACAGGGTCTGTCTATGCAGTTCAGGCTGGCCTTGAGCTCACTTTGTAGCCTAGGCTGGTCTTGAGCTTGCAACTATCCTCCTGCCTCAGCCTCCTGAGTGCTGGGATTACAGGCATGAGCCACCACGCCCGGCTAACTTGGGGAGTTTTGTACCTCCCAACAGGAATAACTACTGTCAGGGGAAGATACCTTGGAATTGTGCAGCATCTTGGTCTGCTTGCTGCCATGAAGAAAACCAGTCTGAGGATCAAGGAAGCATCGAGGAGAGCAGGAATAATCCAGGAAAAGTAACTAAAACACTGAGCAAAAGCAGCCTGAAGCTCACATAGACCTCACACAGCATCGTCCCAGCTCATCAGAAGGGAAGAACTCAGATTGACTCTGCTCGGAGCAGTTGCCCACTTCTGTGGCCAGAAGGTTGGAGTCTTGTACTTCATATTTGCCAGGAAGGGAAGAGCAGCTTCCTAAAATCCAGAAGAAAGAATGGTGGTCTTGAAAAAAAATCCTATGGAGAATAAACCACATGGACACTAGAGTCTTGTTGTCAAGCTGTCATGGACAATGTAACCCTACAGAAAGCTTTGAAAAACTTATTTCTTTTTTCAGTATTGTGGATTGAATGCAGGGGCTCATGAATATTACACAAATGCTCTACCACTGAGCTATCTCCCTAGTATATATATATATATATATATATATATATATATATATTTTTTTTTTTTTTTTTTTGTACCGAGGATCAAACTCATGACCTCGGGCTTGCCAGGCAGGTGCTTGTGCCACTGAGCTAAATCCCCAGCTCTTTGATTTCTATTTTGAGACAGAATCTTACTAAGTTGCCAAGCTGGCTTTGAACTTGTAATCCTCCTGCCTCGGCCTTTGGGGTAGCCGGGATCACAGGCATCTCCCACCAGGTCAGGCAACAAATCAAACTGAATGTGCTGGTTTCCTTAGTGCTCTGCAGCAAGGTAGCATTTATGGGTTGTGTTTGAGCAACTGGCAGAAAGTTTAATATGGTTTCCTTAGAGCACTGTAATACAGATTTTTAGAAAGAGTCCGCTAGTAGCACGTGGAGAACAGGAGCCACCAGGTATCTGTTACCTGTGGTACCCTCCTCTCTATAGAGACACGTCTGGTTGTTCGGCACATGCCTTGAGTCAGTATCTCAGCGATACTGAGATACTGCTACCAAGAATCTGATCTCTAATACAGTGTTGCACAAAATAAGAAGACTGATAATTCACAAAAATCTGATTTTTGTTTAAGTTGTGTCAATATATCAAAGTGCTTGAATGGTTCAACAGCGGTACACAAACTTACCAGCTAGAAAGTCCCAACATTATACATACTTGGTGGTAGAGAAAAGCTGAGGAAGTGAAAACAAGACAGAATTATATATTTTTTTTAAAAAAAATTCCCATCAATTAATGAAATTCCCCTAAGGAAATTTAGGGGCTTTAATAAGAGTCCTAATTCTAGCTTCTCTTTTAAACTTAAGTTCTTTATCATCTCAGCCTGTTCTTACTCATACAGAAAGAAAATGATAGTAGCTGAAAGCAAAGGGTAGAGCTAGACAAACTTATTTTAATATGAACACATCTTTAAACAGAAAGGCTCTACTGGTCTTTGAGGATCCCTCCTTTTCTAGAAATGAGGACAAAGGAATACAATCATCCTTGCTGACTGGCTGAAGCCAATTTCAGAAGCTTGCCTTAGCTGAGTATGGTGTGACACGTCGGTGATCCCAGTCCTCTAGGAGCCTGAGGCATGAAGATCCCAAGTTTGAGCCCAATTTGGGCATTGTAGTGACTCATAATAAAAAAGGGCAGGAGATGTAGTTCAGTACAAAGGCCCTGAGCTACGCTGCTGAATTTTCAGTCACACACACACACACACACACGCACACACAGTGCTTGACTAAGGCCTGGTCTGGGCAAAGAGCTTCAGCCTGTGCTACAGGACAGAGTCCTTCCTTGTTACCATGACTTGACATCACTAGAACTTTGTTCTCATCAGGAGGGCTTTAGGAATTAGATATTCAGTTAATAGCAGCAGTAGGAGCCACAAGAGCCGCTGCCCCTTAGACACCACATGATCGATAAATGTGAGTGAATGATGATACATTTCATCCTTTGTCCACATAGGAGCTGAAGGTCAATACTGGGCCAATACTGTCCTGCTACAATAAGACGAAGAATGTAACGTCAGTGGCATTGTATATAAACTCACAAGGTACTCATGATATATCATAAAAGAGCCTGCAGAGCCAGGCATGGCGGCACACACCTAAAATCCCAGTGTGCTGGGAGGCTGAAGCAGGAGGATTCCAAGTTTGATCCCGGCCTGAGTAACTTACTGAGACCCTGTGTAAAAAATAAAAAGGGCTGGGATGTAGCTTACTGCAAATGACCTGGGTTTAATCTCTATTACTGGGGTGGGGGTGGGGGACTTCTGACTTGTTCAATTATTCATGCTTTTTTCTTGTTGCACAAATGGTTGAGTCTACCGGTTCCCTTAAACAAGGTGTAACATTCCAGTAGTGTGTCCTTATGTATAAGGTAAATAAATATCTGTGCCAGTGAGTCTCAAATTTTTTTAAAAAATCAGTACCAGGTAATGAACTCAAGACCGCGCGCTTGCAAGGCAGGTGCTTATGCCACTGAGCTAAATCCCCAGCCCCTGCTGATTCTCAAGTGTTTTGATCGCAGGACTCTTTTTTTTTTTTTTAAACAAGCTCTTGCTCTGTAGTTCAGGCAGGCATTGAACTCACTATGCAGCCTAGACTGGCCTTGAACTCGAAGTGACCCTCCTGCTTCTGCGTCCAAGATTGCTTAGGATTACAGGTGTGCACCACCACACCTGGCCATGGGACCCTCCTATCCTCTTAAGCTTTACTGAAGTTTTTGTTTTGTTTTCTGACGTAGGGTCTTGCTATGTAATTCAGGCTGGTTGTGAACTCACTGCTCAGCCCAAGCTGGCCTCAAACTTGTTGTAGTCCTCCTGCCTCAGTCTTCTGAGTGCTAGCTTTATAGGTATGTGCCACCACACCCACAGCCTGAAGAGCTTTTTCTTTGTGGTTTTTTCTCCTCTGCTTCTGGATGCTGACATTTGACTTATTAGGAATTAAAACCGAGAAGAGATTCTTGGGGAACAGAGAGCTCTGATGGGGTGGGGTGGGGTGCCTGGTTCCCTTGGCTACTCCTTCCACATTACCTGAATGTAAATCTCCTAAATCGAATGTAAGTGAATGCTGCTTCCTTCTTCCATTTGTCACTCCTTAAATGAGTGCCTGCAGAGGGGTGACGAATATAAACACCACTTGCTTCGGTACCACTCACAAGGCTGTACTGGTTCCTTCGAAGTGCTTTCACTTCTGGTTTTCACTTTTCACTACAACTAATGATGTAGCTGGTTTTATATTCATTTTACAGCTAAGAAAATCGAGTTCTACAGATATTGTGTGACCGGTCATAGTGGTTAAGCAGCTAAGGCAAGACTACGTCCAAATCATATTCTCTACATGCTTACGGCCAAAGTTCCCACCTCAGATGATGCTTGTTTTCACAGTAGCACAAGACTTCCCACATTTTAAAAATCCTCCCTCCTTTGGTGAGAGATACAAGGTCTGCGAAGCAGATCCTCTAAAATAGTCAACGCACGTGGCCGTGGTCTGTGTAGCGTGAAGGGAGTACGAGTCAGCATAGTACTTATTCTTTTGCCAGACGGACTCCAGGCTGCATCTCCCAGCACTGAGAAAGCCTCCCGGCTCCGTCCCGGCGGAAGGGATAAGGAAACCGAGGGACGCAGTCCTGGATATGAAAGGCGCCCGCAAACAAAGAAACAACGAAGTTAAGTTCCGGCGGCTCGATGAGCAGAGTTAGAAACGAAGTCTCCCTTCCCTGCTTGTGTGGAAAGGCCTAGTCCACCGGGTCACAGCACCCTGAGCAATCTTATCTTTCGCCAGCCTGACCCTCCTCTGACAATCCACACCCGGCACGCCCGCAGTTCCCGGAAGGAACTACGAGTCCCATGAAGCCCCGGGAGGTGCGGGTGGTGATGACGCAGTCCCCGGGGATTGGTCGCAAAGGCCGGGGCGGGGCGCGGGGCGGGGGCGCGCGCGGCTAGACGGACACGCCCCCCCGGCTCGCGTCCCCCACAGCGCGCTCTCCGCCGCTGGCGCCGCCGCCTCTCGCTCCCCAGTCACAGCCGGAGCGAGAAGATGGCGAAGACGTACGACTATCTGTTTAAGCTGCTGCTGATCGGCGACTCTGGCGTGGGCAAGACCTGCCTCCTGTTCCGCTTCTCCGAGGACGCCTTCAATACCACCTTCATTTCCACCATCGGTGAGGGAGGGGCGGCGGCCCGGGACTGGAGTGCGAGATGGGGGGCGGGTACCGGGGGGCCCTGAGTCAGGGCGAGCGAGGGCTCGGGCGCCGGGGAGAGGGGACCACGGGGCCTGGGGAGGCCAGGGCGGCGCGGGAGGCGAAGGCGTGAGGGAGAGGGGCGGGCGGGGACTCGGGGCTGGGGGGTGCAGGAGCAACTTGGGGGCCAAGAAGAGGAAGCAAAGGAGCGAGGACTAGGGGTGCTGACCAGGAGGGGGTCCCAGAGGTACAAAGTCGGAGTGGGGGGACGACACGGGAAACCGCTCGGGGAGAGAGAAGGGATAGTGGGTGTGAAAATGGTGAAAAGATAGCGAAGAGGAAGGAAATGTGAGGGGGAAGCGAAGAGTTGGAGGAGAGGGACGTGAAGTGAAGGGACAGAGGACACTGGGGACGGGAGGGTGAGGCCAGGCAGTCGGGTGGGAATTGGGGGGATGGATGACCGGGGGATGAGGGGTCAGGGCTCCCTGGCGTAAGAGGTTTGAACGGAGATCCAGGAAAGAGGGCGGAGTGAGGGTACTCGGTGGAGAAAGTAAAAGGGAGCTGCCTGCGAGATAGCAAAGGAACAGGGAAGCCGCCCGCGTTCATTCATAGCGGGGAGGCTGAGCAGGGAAGACCGAAGATGGAAAAGGGAGAGGAAATGCTCAGCCGTGGCTGCAAGACTTTCCCCAGTGATGGGGACTCCCGGTGCCCAGATTTTCTCTGTACTTCTCTTGAATCAAGTGCAGGAGAAAACAAAAAGTGACTAATGATGGAATCATGTGTATGGAGTGTTAAGTTGTTCCATGAATGTTAACGGGTGTTAAGGGGCCTCGTTGGTGACTTTTGGAAATGATGTGGTCAGGAAAATGTGGTTCACCTCTTTATTACCATCTCCTGAGAAACAAGACTTTGCATCTTTTTAAATTCTTGGGCTTCAGTGATTCATAACTTTTAAGCCAGGGGATTGATGTTGAATTCTGCCTGCCTCCCTGGGTGCCTTCGTTTTGGTTCTAATTAGTGCTTGTTAAATACATTACAACATGGAATATCTCTCCCCCATTACTTACAATTGATTGGAGAGTTTTCTGATCTTGCCTGGGAGCTGTCCTTCCTACATTTGTAGTGAAAGACATTATGTCAGGTAACAAGGTCTCTAACTTAACTACGAATGGAAAAGCAAATCAGCACTGTATTTAAACTGTCTTTAGAAGTGAGTTTAAATTTTTTAATAGTTCAGTTAATTAAACACCTTAGGAATCTTGGTTTTGGGTTATCTGATAGCAGCTTGTTTAGGCATCTTTCAGATGATTCTTACACAGCATATTTCACTGTGAATTTCTGGGTCAGGAAATAATAGAGTGGTAGTTCTTTAGTAATAAGTGTTTAAATATTTGTTGTTTTAAGGATATTATCTTTTTAAAAACAGCATTTATGTATAAAGCACCTTTTAGTTCAAGTATTGGGAAAGGCTTCCATTTGTTTATTCTAATCACTTTCATACAGATTGAACGGTCTGAAACTTGTCTGGCTTAGAGAAGTTTGAGTTCCAAGTTGTTGGCAGTCAGTCTTGAGTGGGACTTTTTCTTTTCTGAGGAAGCAGATTTTAAATGTCATCTCTCAAGTGTATTTCAAAAAGATTTGGTGGGAGCTGGTACAGCAACTAAAGGGTGTTAATTTTTGACTCTGGTACTAATTAAACCCCCCCAGCTAACGCTTTGATTGTTGAATGCATGCTGCAGATGGTAAGCAGTTGAGTGGGTGGACTTTATTTTTTGTGAGACCACCCCCCACAAACCTCATGCCTTGAAAGTGAATAAATCACACTGATGCTGTTTCTGTTCAATTCCTTAGATGAGTTTTTGCTTATTTGTAATTAGCTCTTTTTTCCTTTAATTTTTGTCCCATATTTTCTGTAATGGTATGTGATAACTTTTAAACTAGTAGGTTTTAAAATTATTTTTCTGGCAGGAGGTTTAGCTCAGTGATATAGCACATGCTTAGCATTGCATAATGCCCTGGTTTCAGAACCAACCCAATAAATAAATGCATAAATAAGTAATTTAAAAAGTATTTTCATTCTGAAGGATTACAACTGAGTGAATTCCAACCCCCCTCCCCCTCAGGGGAGATTGAATTTAGGGCCTCCATCATGCCAGGCAAATGCTTACCACTTAGATGTGTACCGAAACCCTTAAGTGTATTTTATTTTTTAAATGACAAAATAAATTTCTTTGGAGTTTTACAGCTATTAAGTTATAAAAAATTGCATCTTGCAATGGTTTCAAATAGGAAGCATTAAATGTGGTGAATCTCATGGGACATCTTGGTTTTCATAGTTTTTCTGTGTGTGGTGGATGTGGTTAAAAAGAAGCTGTGAGCTGTGTCTTCAGTTGACACCAAGTTGTGTGTGGAGGGGGTGCCTCTTACTTAGCTCCAGAGCTCCAACAGGAAGTGATAGCACACTGCTTTCAAACAGGAGAAGAATGTATGTATCTGAACCCTAATGCTTTGCAGTCAAAATTAAGCTGGGAAAATTAATCAAATGTTAATGCCATGCTGGTGAAAATTTCCACAGACTTTTCACTGACCATAAATAAGACTGGCAGTGTTCACATCTCTAGCAGCAATGTCAACTCCCCCAGCCCCACCTCCTTATCCCCAGGGGATCTGAAGCTGTGGAGGTGACCCTTCGCGGCCTGGCTCTTCCCTAGTCATATAACTGTATCTTGAAGTACCTGTGTGGGTAAGTTCCTGGGCTTTTCCATGATTGGGTTTTCATGAGGTCTGCCCTACTGTTTCTGACAAAATTTGATAAGCTGTGCGTCACAGGAAAGATCCATTTCTTAATGCCTGGGGTTGGCGTGTTTTGGTAGCTATGTACGCATGTCTCGTTTCTTTCCATAACAGTACCCTTTAAGTTTTGATTTGCCTGTTAAGAAGTTTAGGTTGTTTTAAAAATAGGAGCCTGCCATCTTTAGACTCTATTTTATTAAGAGGTTCTGTCGGATTGAAAGGAAGACATGGTAATTTTTGATTCTGGATTCATTTGTTTCACAGATACTTTCTCACTTCTCTAAGGTTTTGTCATCCTGAGTCCTCTCATTTCCTTTTCCTCTTTGCAGTGGTAAAAAGTAGATTTTCTTTTATCTAACCTCTTGGAGATTTTGGAGTAGATCAGTCAGATAATATTTGTTAATCATGGAGTAACAATATTTTTATCCACTTGAAATGACCCAGTGTCTAGGAACACCTAGCCTTTCAGGTCAAATATTGAAAAATTGTTCATTGGCTCCCCAAACCCCCTTACATAATCACAATTAACATATAATTAAATGCCTATAAAGTATAATATTAAGGTAACGGGGAATGATAACGCAGTTAGCTGTATGTCTACTGTCTGATGTGGATTTGTTTCAGTGTTGGTGAGAGGGCATACTGACATTTTTAAATGGAACAAGATGCTGGTGGAACATGAAGAGATGAGCCAGCTCTGTCCTTCAGCTGGACAACCTAAGCATCTTCTCTCTGTCGTCTCTCCCCTGCCCTGCCCCCTTCTTCCTGTTTAGTATTTCCTGAGTGGTTTCATTATTTAGTTTGGTCACAGTTTGACAGCAGAAAGTGTTAGAAATGATCTGTTTTTATCCCCTTGTTCCAACTTTATAAATGAGGGGGAAAAGAGGTTTAGTTGACGCCTCGGAGTCACACAGGTGGTTGCAGCAGAGCCTCCGGTAAAACCTCCGCTCTGAGTCTGTCACTTTTCAGGATGAGATGCTGCTCATTCAGGCCAATCTGATCATCTCTGTAAATTCGAGTCACCACATTTTCTAGGGAGGAATTAGATTTTGCACATATGTGTCTGGGTGAGGAAAGTTGAGATGCTTCCACTTTGATTAGCTATGTCTGTGTAATGAAATTGTCAGTGTTCATATAATAGCGCAGAGCACTGTAAGGGTTTATTCTAGGATAACTCAGTACATAACTGCCCTTTGCCTTTTTTTATGTGTATGTCCGTAGTTTCAGGTCAGGAGATCAAAGTATGTACTGCCATTAAAATTCCTTCCACCTGCAAAATAACTAATGAAACCGTATCATTACTGCATGTTGGTAATTGTTTCAGCTTAGTCTCATTAGAACACTTTTAGACACTTTTTTCTGCATCATGGTATATTTTTCTTTTTCTTTTTTTTTTCTTGTAAAATTAAGGTTAGCATGCTATAGCCCTTGCGCCAGTTGAGGCCTTGTAGCCTGTTTTTGTACAGTCTGCAGCCTAAGATTCATTCTTATATTTTCAAAGAGTATTTACAAAGTAAAACAAAACAATGAAGAATATGTAGCCATATGTGTTCTACAAAACTAAAAAAAATATTTACTAACTGGCTCTTTGTAGAAAAAGTTTGTTGACCCTTGCTTGAAATTAAAAATGTTTTTGGTTGGTAACATTTCAAAGCTTTTTATCAAGACTTATTAACTGAAAAACAAACTCTGTCATATTTACATTTTTATCCAAGATGATATCAACATTTGAGCATAATCCAGATATGCAGAGTTTGTTGATTTTAATTTCCTTGTTGTTTTCCCTGGTTTCAACTTTTCAGATAAAAACTTGCAAGGAGCATGCAAGTTCTCACTGAACATTTTGTGCCTAAAGCCCTATTTTAATGTCATTGTGTTCTTTGTTAGCTGCCAGTATGTTTCGCATGAAAGTAACAGCTTTGATAACAACACTGGTTCAGAAAAAGTAGAATTTATTTCTAAACAATTAAGGGTTAAGCTCATCCCCTCAGTTAGTGAATGGAAAAAGGCTTTCTACAAATGCAGACTGAGCACAAGGAAACTGAGTGTTGGATTCAGATGTGGATCTGTTGTAAGAATAAGTGAACTTTAATGAAAGAGCTTCACCAGCTGTTCTGTAGGCCTCAAATAAGGGAGGGGGTGCTCTTGGCCACAACAGCAACATTGTTTGGATCCACTGAGGGAAAGCTGGAGGGGAATGGGTTTGGTTATTGTGTGAGAGAGGAGTAAGTTTAACTTTGAAGGCAAGGAAAAATTCAGCGATCGATTTTTGTCTTGACTCGCATAAGTGAATCTGAAAAGAATCCTTGAGCCCAAAGCGGGGAGCTGCTGGCATGGCCTAGGGCTGCTTCTTGCTCAGCTTAGCCTGCCTGCTCAGGGCTGCACTCTAGGGATCAGCTCCCTGTGGGTGCCACCGGGGCTATTTGGGAAAATTTTGCAGGAAAGTTTTCATAGGCTGAGAAGGTTGGGGTGAGGTTGCAAAGTGGGCGGTAGATAGTAATATTACAGAATGTCAGATCACTGAGCTTCTGAAATGTAAGTAGCCCTGGAAAGCTGAAAAGGGAAATGCTCGGTCAGATCACCAGTTGTTCCTGCCAGGTAGGAGCCATGAATAAGGGACATAAACAAGGGGTATGGCCTCGGAGTAGGAGGCAGTAGGGAGTGGTGTGGCCTCGGACCAGCCAGGGCAATATGTTCCCCATCCCAGGGAGCGGCTGCGTCTCAGCTGTCACTTTACCATGCTATCACCATGCTCGAAAATCTCATGTTCCAAGGTATGCTGAAAATTTCTCATGAAATCCCAAATTTTATGAGCAATTAAACAAGAAGAAAGACAAGGAGAAGAAGAAAACAGTGTAGGGGCAAACACAAATATTTGTGGCTCGATGAGGCTTGTGAACTGCAGACTAGCAAATGAGGCATGATGGTCTAGGATGTATGGTAGTTAAGATATTTTAGAATCGATCCTTTATCAGAGATCCTAATTGTTTTCATTTCCCAGGTACACAAACTGATTCATGTTTGATGTTAGGATGATAGCATGTCAAGAGCAGTGAGCTTGGATTGGATCTGGGTTCACATCCTGGCATTTGCTGCTCCTAGCTGTATGGCCTTTGATAGTTGTCCTTCTACGACTTCAGTTCTGTCATCTGTGATGACTATGATAGTACTGTCCCTGCGTTTTGGAGTTGTTGTGCATTCCCAAAAGGCAGGAATCAGGTCTTACTCACCTTTTCAATCTCTAAGGTGTGTGTTGAATGACTACACAACTGGATGAATGAATGGATGGACAGATGAACAGTGAAAGGAATGTATGAATGAACTGAAAGCACTATGTGAATTTCTTGTTCTTTCATAGCATTAGAGATGATTAAAAGATGTCTGAGTTAAGGTTCCAAGTGTTCAGTTTGAATTGTTAACATAGGAATATTATTCCCCACTGCATAAAATGCAGTATATCTTTCTATAATCAGTTTTAAGTGGTTGTTTTAAAATATGAAAGATATCTCACTTACCTTCCGCACTACATAATAAGCTGTTTTAACACCCTGCTTCCAAACCCCACCAGCATAAATACCATGGAGAAAATGAGTGAAATCACTGGGTTTTCATTAGAAGAGCCATTTTAGCTTTGTCTCTGCCCATCAGCTTCAAACAATGAAACAGATGCCTGTTAATAGTTTCATGCCCATTTTTAATTAGCAGACGGAGCAGTTTGTGTCTGTGCTCTTCCCAGCATTTGTATGAGTGACAGCATCGTGAATGGATTAGAACTGGACTAG